>JAEMWC010000973.1:160000-207500 GCA_016490735.1 Pachyseris speciosa | reverse complement strand
ACAATACTAAGCAAATCAGATGGAAACAGTGGAATCTGGGTATAAATAAAAGGGTATAAATTTCATTTTTTTCATACAGGGTTACATGCTATGAAAATCCCTTATTTTGTTCCCTAAAAATGCAATTAAAGTACTTTTTAATTCACACTGATTTACCATGAATAAATTCACAGGATTTTCATGGGTTTTCAGTTCATAGTGTGCTGATCATGTAGGTATGGCAAAAATCAACATTTTTGGCATGCAATGCAATTCTCTATTATTTTCCAGTTTTCTTCATCAAATTACATAACTTCTTGTATTTTTAAATTTCATCTATCCCCACCCACTTGTTCCACAGTGGGGATTTGACCTTCCATGTATGTCCAAGGGTTATGCATCAGAATTGACTTAAACTTTTGAAATAAAATCATGAACATTTTGTATTTAGTATTATGGTCATTGCAGAACTACCCAAATGGTAGTGTTTTGTTTAAATGAAAAATATTAGATCAAAATGTAAAAGTTGCAACAATAAAAACGAATTAAATAAAATTGTCATGAATTAGAAGGAGGCTGTGTTTTAAATTCTCTCTAGGTCATGTAAAATGATCAAAAGTGGGTTGGCCTTAAACAAAGTTATGGTCAACCTTGGTCAACCTGATCCCAGGGATGATGCTTAGAATTCCAACAAGTGAAATCTGTTGATCACAGGGAGCTTCATTTGGGGCGCACCAAAGAGAGAGTCAAGAGTAAAGCAGAAATGGTCTTTCAACCAGACACATAATTTTTAGGGTTTAATGTACGTAGTGTGTAATAAGTACATCATGTTTGACCGAGGGATTTTCATATTACTTCAGATTTGACAGAATGTGATAACGGTGCACCTAAATCAAAACTTCCATCAATATTATAAGCAGGGGTTTCAATAAGTTTTGAAATAGCTGTCTGAGCTAACTAAAGTAAGTGGCGAACTGAAGAGTTCTTTAAAAATCATTTGAGTGAAAATACAAACAAAACAGGCTGCGGTAAGAGGTTAATTCTGACAAAGTAGGCTGCGGTAAACCACCAGCAACCGGCTTTTATTGAAAGCCCTGATTATAACGACACTTAGTGGTGTTTCTTTAAAAAGTATGCAACTAATTAATATGCAATCCTGGACATACATGTACCTCTTTCTTTGACCAAAACAACAGTTAAGATTAAGCGCTGAAACATCAGTAATTATAAAAAAATAATTGAGGCTTGCAGAGTTTTTGAGTGGATAAAATAATTATACAAAATAATGTGCTATTAATCAATGTTCGGATGAAGAGTAGTTATTGAATCTGACTTGTAGGTTTGATTTTGTGAGAATTGCCTTTTACAGTGACTTCTCGATTGTCCGGACAATCTTCTCTGGTACCAGATTTTTTCATGAATATTAACAAGGCGTAATGAAGATCCCTAGAAACTATCATTATGAGTTATTTTAAACCCATTGGCTACCGGCTGTTTTTACATTTTCGGAGTGATTTTCCACCTATAAACGATGAATAGCAATTCGTGACTCCTTATTTGAACTACCAGGGAAAAGTGGTGCTGTCCTAAGGCACTGGAGGCTCAAGGTTTCTGAAAACGTCATTTTGACGTAGCTATTTTTTATCCGTGAAGCGACAACAGTGGCCCAAGTTCGGTTTGCTTGCGATTTCTGCTAAATTTACAGCCATTTTTCATCTTTAGCGGCTACCTGATGAGCATCATTAAGCGTGACGGTAGCTAAGAGTCCACTTTCTCAAAGAATCGAGCAAGGTGGTGTACTTTGTTGTTGAATTTGGCTTGTTACTCGACGAACTGGGAATTTGCCCGGTCGAACACTTGGTACCTTTGGGACTCGACTATTGATGAATTCCTCGACCTACCGCCACATATTTTGGAATTTCTGAGTACTGAAGATGACCACAAGCAGGAAATTTTGGCAGTAGGTCGGAGTGGCTGTAGACTTTATAAGTGAAAGAATTGGGAGAAGGAACGGGTGCTGTCAAAAATTCTCGTCATTTCCCAGCATGCAATGTGGTCTAGATGTTGAAAATGGCGGAAAGGCCCGGATGCACTGGAACAAAGGCTGTATCTACGCTCGGGAGAAGAATATCAACAAAAAATGCATTTCTAAGCTAGAAAAAGGACTGAATTTCGTTATGATGGTTGAAGTTTGGTTTTTCGGCGGTGATTTCCTTAAAAAACATGAAGGCAAAAAGGGGCATTTTTGTCGTTTCTCTTTGACGTTCAAAACGGTCAATTTCGTTCTTGTCCAAACTCAAAAGGCCATATTTGGTAAAAATCGCTACGTTTCTTGCATTTATTGGATATCCAAATTTAAAGGGCATTCCATTTCGTGTTCACAACTAACAGTTAAGGCAATATTCGTGCGATTGAGAAAGTTGCAATGTTTTGAAGCATGGGAGTTTTTTACGGCCGGTTTTGGCCAGCACGGGTGCCAATGGGTTAATTTAGGCATGGAAAAAGGCATTTAAAACAGGTTTGTTTTTCTTCGAAAGAGTGAACGTTTTAGACCAAAGTGTTTGGATGAAGTTTTTACGATACGATACACTATCGCATTAAATTCCGATTTCCTAATTAACTTTTCAATAACCAGTATCTGGACTCTAGGGTATCTGGACTAATTACTCCAGTCCCGGCAAGTCTGGATAATCGAGGTTCGATTGTACCACTTTAAGACACAAAAAAATGCATTTGTTCTGTTAAACAAAAACTAGGGTTCGCAGTCCCCCACAGCATTTTTAAAGGTCTTATCCTCGACCTAGCTGTGTATTACCGCTCTAACAGGCGGGGTTTCATGAAGGCACCACCATCACTCCTTGTTGCTGGGCATTTATTAACACTCCCCAAAGGGGTTTTTCAGTGTCAATTTATCCATTGAAACAAGAACATAATAAAACGTCACACAAAATTCAGTAAAACTGCAATATAAAAAGAGTTTCACGCTTCTTCTCAAGCAGTCATGAACATGACATTTAAATAAAAAATGACATGGTACAGCCAATCTGAAATTAAACTTACCATTTGGTTCTTTGTACAATTTTTTTTTTCATTTTCATGTGATTACAAAAACTATACATCCAAAATCAAAGAAGTACGGCGTAAACCAAAGCTGCACACCTCAATCAAGTCGTATTAGCACAATGCTTTGTCATTGTGAATGCTATGTTATGAGAATATAGCAACTGACACAATACAAATGACCTAACATTATACAAATCTGCATAATGTTCTAATAATTATCATGCACCTGACATTTTGCAACATAAATGTTATTGTCTTTGGATAAACTACCTTCTCTTTTTCTGAAATTGTTGTGAATTCCCAGCAATTTCAGTGCTGTTATAACTTTTAGCTAACACTTGCTTATATCACAGAGCTGGCATCTGCATAGCAATGTACTGGAGGCTGCCATCTGCTCTAACAGGCTGTAAATGGGGTACTGGCTGAGCTTTAGTTATTAATGACCTGATGCCAAAAAGTTAAGAGTTTCCTTCATATTTAAGTCAATCACTCTATTAATTATTATTTTCATAAATGTATGAATTAGTCTCTCAATATCTTGCCATTTATACAGCAATTATGAATGAAAATCATTCATATACTGTAAACAATACATTAACCCCATTTACACCCTAGTTCAACCTTTTATAAGGGAGCTGGCATCTGCCTCTGGTTTAGCCATCTGCTCAGAGTACCCAGGGCTGCCATTAGAAACCGGCAACCGGCTTTTATAGCCGGCTACTATGGTGAAATCAGTCAGCTACTCTCAATCTGAAAATGAGTAAAACATATAACAGCTATAGGATGAATTGCCAGATTTTTGACTGGCTACTTTCTCTGAGAAACCATCTTCTGAAAACCTTGATAACAACCCTGTGTACCACAGAGATGGCATCAATTGCAAGTGTATCTATTATGGGCACTCACTCAATGTCAAAGTTACAGAGCTCCCAAAACAGTACCAATGGTCCATGCTGTCCGGTAAATTCTCTCAACATCGCTCCAAAAAAATTCACAAAATACATACTTATCATCCAGCATTGAGATAAATGCATATTTAAATAAAAAATGAAGAAGCTTTATGACTTAATTATTCTCATCTTGATATCCATGTTTAATAAGCATGGCTGCTTTGTCATAAATTTTATCATTTAGTTGCAAATTTATTATCGTATTTGTACAGATTGGAATTTATGTCAAATATCACGTACAGATCATGCCATTATTTGTTTATACTACTTCCTGAGAAATTTATGTAATGCCATTTGTTTATTTCGTCACACGTATTTGATTGGCTTTATGCAACATGTTATCTAAAATCATGGGATCAAAGTTCAAAATTATCAATGTTGACAAGTCTTCTGAAATATGTTTTTGAGAGGACATAGAGGTCCTCAAAGTTTGTGAGATTTTGAAACTTCAAAAGCAGATCCAAACTTCTACTGCAGCTGATCTGGGTTTTTTTTCCCGGCCTGCAATGTTGTTATTTATGGTGACTTTACAACCATGGAAATGACTACGGCATCTAATCTTGCAATTGTTTGACAAACTCTGCTGGATTGTACTGCTGCAGACTCTGCACTAATGATAGAAGAAATGGCTCATTCATTGCCATCACCTTCTTCAAAATCAGCAAGAGACCTCTTGTTGGTATGTCCTGTCATATCGATAATTGCTGACTGAGGTTGCTTTGCAGCTGTCAGCTTCTTCACCAAGGTTTTGTGAGCACTGTACATGGTTTGTGAGTATTTCTGCCTGACTTGCCATGGTCTTCATAAAGTAATTGATGCTGTTGATGCCCATTCTCTGTCTTTTTTATCACACTTGTGTCTTGGGTCATTAATTCACAGCAAGACAAAATGGACCACTGTTTCGCATTGCGTCGGTGCTGAAGCGAAAATCTTCCATGTACATGTTATGGTGCTCTGACAGCCCCTCAAACTGAAGTGTTGGGTGAGCAGGTCAACCACATGGTGTGTATCAGTGACTGCTGAATAGCTTCAAAGCACTGCTTTGGACCATAACAGCTCTTCGTCTTGAGAGGTGAGTGCCTTTGCAGCGTTAGCTCCTTAGCAAAAACCTTGTTCATGAAGGAACCTTGCTTTTCCTTTCAGGACATTCCTTCAGTTGGAGAATTCATTATCGTTTGCTATGGAGAAGTTGTCGTCATTTTCTCTCGGGTGTCAGTCCAATGGAGCCAGCATAACTCTCAACCTGTCTGGTTCGTACTCTGAACCATCTTTCTTACAGATCTCAGTGAAGAACTTTTGTAACTTTTCGTCCAGTTTTTTCGCTTCATAAGCGAGCAAAATGGCTTTGAAGTTCTTGCTTTTGGCCCAGCTTGTCCAAACACTTAAAGCCAGGTCAATGTACTTTTGTTAGTATTTTGGTTTTCTGAATTTTCTTCAAGTGATAAGATCTCTTGAATTCAAAATCTGGAAATCTTTCTGCCACTTTTTTTGTAACTTGCACTATGACGTGATTTCATGATTTTGGTTACCATGGAAACTAATTTTCACATGTCTGTAATTCAAATTAAGCTGAAATACTTTTGCTCTAAGCCTGGTAAATTCTGCAGACAGGCCTCGTCAATAACTACGTCAGCGTAGGCAGGATTATTGTCCTTCAGCCAACGGAGAGCACCTTCAACCCGTTGTCCTCTAACCCTAAAGTCCTTATGGGTGTCATCTTTCCCCTGCCTTCTCACACGTATGATGTCCACTTCTGCTGGTAGACGAGGCAGAATAGTAGCTGGTTCTTGCACTGCTTGAGGGAATGCAATGGATTGACCCCTAGAAGCAATTCGTCCATTTTTCAACATGTGCACATGTACAGTGGGTGCTAGTCTAGCTATCAACATCTGCTCAGCATCTGACATTTCAGACAATTCCTCAGGGACAGACATTGGATCCATGTTGTTTTCCTCTGACCAAACTTTTGGTACCTTCTTATCTCTCCTGCAGCGAGTGCACATGTTCCTTGTGACTTTGCCTTCCAATCTCCATTCGTTGCAAACTTCACAACAGCTCAGTGAACATGTATGTCATTTGCTCCACCGCAAAAGTATGCATTGTCTTCCACTTGACTTGACCCTGCTGGTGGAGGTGGTGGTAGATCTCAAACAACTTCACGTAGCCTTCTTTCCTCCTCAGTAACTCTCCTTTGATTGCGTCGCTGTCTTTTTCTTCTGTCATCGTCTGTTTCATCAACACCAGGATGCGCAAACTCATAGACCACTCCTACTGTCCTTGCTCTGTCAATTAGACTACTATCTTACAAGTGGCCATGGTTATTTAATTCAGGAACATGCTGCTGTGCTTCCAATAAGTTGCTTGCTTAGAAACTAGGACAGTCTTCTAATACAGTATTCTCCCTTTCAATGTGTTCTTCTAGTAAAATTAATGATTATGTACACTATTTAAAATAAAATATTATGTATAAAGAATTCAAGTGATTGTAATGTACGGTACTATGCCAATTTTAAATTTCCTTTCTAATAGATTTTAGTAGTTGGTTGATTAAAAAACAGTTACGGACCCTACAAGAATGAGCATCAAATGATCTGATGTACAAATATCTATAGATTACCCTTATAACTTTACAAACAATTAAAAATATGGCAGTGATAAAAATTATGGCAAATCTTGGGCCATACTGGTATAAGACCTATATGTGGAAATGATATGAGACCAAATGTCACCAAATTCCAAGCTACGGAAAGTATATTGGGAAGAAAATTCACGTTATCCATTATATGGGAGAGCTACGGGAATAGAATGCTCATAGAAATCCCACACCATTGGCAAATTTGTTTGCTGCCCCACGCCTTGCATATAATTGATATGGGATGTCCACTCTTTTCAAATCCCATATTATTATCCATACCAGCTGACAACATAATAGAATTTCCATATGAATAACATAAAAGCTCTCCCCCCCCCCCCCCAACCCCCCGTCTCTATTAATCCTCCTGTCTAATAAGCCCCCCTACCCATTTGGGACATGAGATTTTGTAATTAGTCCCCCCAACCCCAATTCCCTCTTATAAAATCCACTTCATGCAGCCCAGTTGGTTTGTATTTATACATAAACAAATAATACCGTAAAGGCTCTAGCTATTAACCCTCCCCCCCTTCCCCCGGGGGGCTTATTTAATTCCAGACTTCATCAACAAGAGAGGCATGAGGGATGGTGTTAGAGAAGGGGGCTTATTTCAAATCACATACACGCCATTTTTATGTTAAAAAAGGAAATGAAACTTTATTTATACACGGTTAAGATTTAAAGCTGCAAGCTTGTGGGGCCATGTGGGAGAAATCTTGGTTTTTGAGGAGAGGGGACTACTGGAGTACCTGGAGAAAAACCTCTCGGGGCAAAGTGAAGAACCAACAAACACAGTCCACTTATGACGCTGAGTCATAAGTGGACAAAACTCAAACAATGCAGAGAAACATTATTTAATAAAGAGCAGCAAGCAGTATTATATGCATAAGTGTATATTTGTTTAAAAACAAACCAAATGGGTTAAGGGGGGACTAACTTAACTACAAAATGAGCTAACATTGTTGCTAAGGAAAGTTCCCAACCCTTATATCTTGGAAACCTTAACTTGCACAGGCAAGCTGTCTGGCTATGTTTATGCAATCAAAAAGGTTTACAAGATTTTCGAGTCAGAACGATATTTGGTAAGTCACGTGACCAGAACAGAAAAAGGCCTAAAACTTGAGTGGCGTACACTTCTGGATATCGAAAATGGTGCCAATGGTTAATGATTGCGGAGGTGCAAAACTCTACGTATCGATTTTTGGAAATTCACGTTTTTGTGAGATTTATGACGTCATAAGCACGCAAATTCATACCATTTCATCATTATCATTGCAGTTATGTACGTTAACAACAATTGCTTACATAGGCTTGTAAAGAAGGCTGGAATATCTCCGATTGGCAAAGTTTTAGGGATTTTTCTCTCCAAAGTGCGGTTGCAGTGGCCTGAGGCAAGTTACGCAAGCGCAATGGCAATTTATAAATTTTACATGTTAACCTCTTCGCACGCCACACCAATATGGTGGCAAAAACACCGAAAAACCGTTGTTTTCAAATACAATTCCTAAAAATCCCTTAGCAACAACGCTAAGTCTGTAGTTAAGTTAGACCCCCTTAAGGTGGCTGGTACCAGTTTTCAGCTTTTTCACGACGTAAACTTTGAGAGAAAAGAACACAAAGAGAAACCGAGGCCGTAAGGAAACTTTTGCAAGATTAAATTATACATTTAGTCGTTGACCAAAAATAACTATTATTATGTCATCAGCTGTTACCATGGCAATGGTACTTGAGGGTTATTCAGAACTGCATTTAAGCTTTCGGCACCTTTAATTTAAAAACTAACTCGGTGACCCCCAATTTTTTTTCACGTGATTACGTTTGCCATTTGAAAAGGAAACTGCAAAACGCTTTTAAAAATGTTCTATCAAGCGGATTTTTTATAAACGCGAGAGAAGGCAATTTATGAGTAGTGTAAAATTTCTCTGATAGAATTCTCTTGAACCTTGTGTGACTTTTCCTCTTTACAAGACAAAAATGTTGAAACAATAAAAAGAGGGGGTCACCGGGCTCGCTTTCTTTCAAAAACCTTCGTGAGTTGAGCAATTTCCACGCGCGTTTTCGTGCATTTCAAAATCTGGATTCTAAAAGATCGACATTTGCTCATGCGCTTTGCTGACTGCCGCTAACCATTACGCGTACACGCTTTGTTTGCAGTCCACTCGCTGAGTTGATTTCAGTACAGTGGATTTTAATAATCCACAGTTGTTGTTTTTACTGTTTGGCCAAGCGTTTGGGCTCACTTAAAAGAATTTCTCCATTACTTATGGCATGACTAAGCATGGTTATGTCAAATCACACCAAGCGAAAGCGTGGAATTGGTTAAATTGCCCGCAGAACACCTGAGAACACATGTCAACTGCATGCAATTATTCTGACACAAAGATTGGCGATAAACAACAGGAGGTGGTGAGGCATAAAAATAATAGAATGTTGAGATGTATTACCTGTAAGTAAAATTGAAGTGCTATCCCACTTTTGCAGTTTTACAATTACTTTCCGGCTCCTTATCCTCCCGGTTCCCGACAGGACAGATCGCAGTAGAGGTGGGAATTATCTCTTTGGAACTTTAATATGCATTATCAATCTCCTTAAACAAATTTTCCTATGTAAATTGAATTAACTTAAGTCGATCGAGTACATACGGCCACAGATAAATGCAAATTTCTTTTTGAACAGGACAAACGTAGCCTTGTTCGAAGAAAGCCTCGCGCTGCCACATTTGTTTTTGTTCTTCCCGTTCTTCAAATCTCGCGCATATAAAGTGTGACGCGCGTGCTAGTGGCCAGACTCTCCATGCGGGTAAAACCCGTACCAGCCACCTTAAAACGTGAAGTGACCAAGCATTCCGGATCGAATTGGAATTTAGAAGTGTTGGCTTTTGAGGACAGGGGAAAACCGGAGTACCAGGAGAAAAGCTCTTGGAGCAGAGAAGAGAACCAACAACAAACTCAACCAACATATGACGTCGAGTCCGCGAACCGAACCTGGGCCACATGGGTGGAAGGCGAGTGCTCTCATCACTGCACCGTCCCTGGTCAAAGATATCTAGTTTACTCTTCCTGTGGCATTCGATATCCAATAAATTAACTCAAGCAGATCACTATTGTTTTCGAATTCAGTGGCTGGTTGGCATTTCCTAAAGAAAAAGTTGGTAAATTTATATTTTTGTCATAAACTAGATATATTAAGCTTTCTAGTGCTATACAGTATGCTAGAGTTTTCTTTAAACTGACTTGTGTATGAATTTTTTCCCGAGGAACATACTTGAAGGCAGGCAGAGTTTTACGGTAGTCATTCAAACAAAATACTGTTTACTGCTCTTTACTCTGTTTGAGTTTTGTACAAAAACTACTTTAATGAGCTTATAATGTCTCAAGTGTCAATATTACCGCTTTGAAATGCTGAAAACTATATTGGATGCAAAGAAAACCCAAAAATAACGGTTAAGTTTTGCTTGAAATTATTTTGCTAATTTAGCAAAACTATAAATGAACCTCTTTGGCTTTAGGTAGGCAAGGATCGAAATGGATTGCAACTTGAAAAAATTGGGCCAAACGTTTCAAGTTCTGTCCTGTGGAAAAAAAATAGCCAAATACAGTACCGCTCAAAAGTAAGTTACCACCCTCGCGCGCGACGCGAATCGCGTCGCGCGCTACGCGATTCTCGTAGCGCGCGATGTCCTGCAAACTGTAAGTATATTGACTTGAAGCTCTCTCACCATTTAATATGCCCATTGTAAAGCAACAATAGTCGATTTCAATAGTCAATTTCCAGTGTTCGCAAAAGCCCGCTAAGAAGAAATGAATATGCGTAATCGATCAATCATCGCCGGAGAAGGGCAGCGTGTGCTTTGCTTCCAAATTCCGTGTCAAACTGTTTTCTCCTCGAAACTTTGATAGACTGAGGTCGACATATTAATAACTTTAAAAAACCTACATACACAATATGATGTACATGAACTTGCTTTTCAGTCTTTTGAAGTGGAGACATTCCGAGGAATTCTACCGTCGTCGCGCCGCATTCAATTCGCTTCATTGGACACGAGCTTCTTGCTACACTGTGCATCAAACCGCCAATTTTTCGGCTCATCCATGTGCCATGACTGATGCTTGATACTTTTTGTTAGTTTTCTATTCATCTGATTCTTGACAACTAGCCATTAAAAAAATTGAAAATGTTGGCGAGTTGGCACGGAGTTTCAAGCGGCAAATTAAAAACAGATCGAGCCGTAGATAAGATAAGCGGAGCACGTGCGAGGCTTCCGAACTATGAGGGGTTATAACCGCCATAATGTCGGTTTCATTTTGTGGAGGTTGTTTCCATTCTGTTGTGGTGATTTTCATTTCAATTCAGTCATTTCGCCAAAGTCAATTGATCACAATTCAACTCATCCGAATTCAACTAATCGAATTCAATTTATCGGAATTCAATTCATCGGAATTCAACTCATCGGAATTCAATTAGTCGAAATTCAATTCACCGGAATTCAATTTATCGGAATTCAATTCATCGGAATTCAACTCATCGGAATTCAACTGGTCGAAATTCAAGGTTGTTCCTAAAACGTGGAGTGCGGAGTGCGGAATGCGGAGTGCGGAGTGCGCAGTGTTGAGTGCGGAGTGTTGAGTGCGGAGTGCGGAGTCATCAAAAAGAAAAAACGAGAAATGGCAAAAATGGGAAAAAAAAGAAAATTCAAAACAGACGAAATTAAAATGATATAAATACAAACGAGTACAAAAATACCATATAAATACAAATAAAATATAATAATAAAGAGGAAATTGAATATTTTTCTCTGACAACAACCCAAAATAATTGGAATAAGAAATAAATGAAAATCGATAAAAACGAGAGCATTTTGTGATCCGTAATGAGTACAAGGTTTCTGTGGGTTATTCTTTTTTTTCCAGAGTTTTAATTATTTATTTCATTTCTGATGCACTGTTTGTCACAACTTGCGTTCTTGACGATAAAATTCTTGCAAGCAAAATGTAGCTGAGCCAATCAGAAGTAGAGGTTCCCACGATGGTGATTTCACGCACGAAGATGGCGTACAATTATTATTATTTTGAAACATCACAGCATCTCATTTCGTTTGTTTTCACTTAAAACATCCTTTGCTGGGTCTGTTATCACTTACTACTGCTTAAAATGCACAATTAGGAGAAATTATGGCTTGTATTACTGAAGAAATAGTTTTGTTGATGAACGCAATGATTTTAGACCGTGACTTTTTATATCTTGTCATTCATGCTGTAATATAATCGACACTTGATTATCCACCGTAGCGAAGCGAAATAGTGATGAGTCACACTTAACCGAAAACATACCTTTGATTTGGCGATGAATTCACTGATGGCGAGTGATGCGAACAACTAAGAAAAGCGAAAGTAGAGAGAATTATTAATTGCGTGTGTACTAAATATGTTTTTTATGACTCAATATTGAGCGATGTAATTATAGTTGAGGGATAATCTTACGGCATGTGCTAAAACCCAGACGATGGATTCTGGACGATAGACGATGGCCGATGGACGATGGACGATGGACGATATGCCGGTGTCGATTTTGTGGCAAAACGGGGCATGAACACGAAATTCAAATTCGTCACGCAATCGCGGGTAAAATAAATAGAGGAAGGACGATGGATGCCAGACAAGCTAATGGCAAAATTTGTCACATAATCTTTAAGAATGTAAGTGGTCACATAATCTTTAGGAATATAAATTGTCACACAATCTTTAGAGTTATCAGTTGTCACATAATGTCACATAAGTTACTAGAGACTACCCGCAGTCCGTAGCAGTATGAGGCATGCATGACGCAGTAGAACCCTATCCCATACGGCAAACACATGTTATGTACGGCTGGTAATCCATGCTATGTGGCCCGTAGGGAGGTGGATACAACCGATCACACCTTAGTTTTTGAGCTGTTTTGGTCTAACCTTTCCACAAGCGCGCTGCCCTATCACAAGTATCGCACACAAAAAATGGTTCTTGTGAAATGAAAATGAGTGTACCAGCGCTCAGAATTGCGTCATATGTTTGATTTCCAGTGTAACGAAATAAATGAGTGAATCTCAATTGTCTGGTTGTGCTTGTTCTGTCAGAGTTCTATTCTCTTTGACAGTTTTTTCCTTTTTATTGCGAGACATTTAGATGCCAACATGTCAATACCGTCGTCATAACACATATCTGACCATACTCTACTAACTATGCCGGATCTGACATGCAGACATTCATTTATTCGTTTTTACCCGCGATTTGACAAATTTCGTGTTAATGTGATGCTCCATCACAAATTCGACACTGGCATATCGTCTATCGTCATGTCTAATGCCATCCGATTGTAAGTCCGTGTAATGTTGAGACGAGATTTAAAACAAAATATGAGATAAAAATAGAACATTCTCAGGCTTAGCCAAATTGTACGTGTTCTTATAAAATGAGTGTATTTTTACAATGGAGCATCGAAGGAAAAAAATGAACTGTTACTCCCGGCCCGTGGAATGCGAAAGCTTAACCAAAACAGCTCGAAAACTAAAGGTGGGATCCCTTGTAGCCACCTTCCTACGGGCCACATAGCCTTGATTACCAGCCGTTCATAACATGTGTTTGCCGTATGGGGCACGGTTCTACCGCGTCATGCACGCTTACTACGGACTGTGTACAGTCTCTAACAACTCATGTGACATTGTGTGACAACTAATTTCCTTAAAGATTGTGTGACCAATTTTGCCCTCGTCTGGCATCCATCGTCCCTCGTCTATTTATTTTTGGAATATACATGTAATATTTTTGCCCGAATTATAATTTCGTGTTCATGTCACGTTTTGCCACAAAATCGACACTGGCATATCGTCCATCGTCCATCGTCCATCGTCCATCGTCTATCGTCCAGAATCCATCGTCTTGGTTTTAGCACATGCCTAATCTTACAAAGAGACTTACCTTTCTTCGTCGCTTATCACCAGCGGATGTTCCTTATCTAGGGTTAAGACAATAATTAATATTCATTTTAATCGTCATTTTAAACAAAGCTAAAGGAAGCCTTCAAAGGAAAAGCAGTGTCAATAACATATCAATCGACTAACCTTGACCAGTGTCAGACATGGCTGGCTAAACAGTAAACGTGCTCGTGACGTGACATCTGTTCGAGTGCTAAAATTCGTTACAGAAATTTGCCCAGAATTTTTCACGCAACGAGCTATTATTGGTGCGTGCACAATTTTTTGTTCGTGTGTATGTGGGGACCTCTACTTCTGATTGGCTCAGCTACATTTTGCTTGCAAGAATTTTATCGTCAAGAACGCAAGTTGTGACAAACAGTGCATCAGAAATGAAATAAATAATTAAAACTCTGGAAAAAAAAGAATAACCCACAGAAACCTTGTACTCATTACGGATCACAAAATGCTCTCGTTTTTATCGATTTTCATTTATTTCTTATTCCAATTATTTTGGGTTGTTGTCAGAGAAAAATATTCAATTTCCTCTTTATTATTATATTTTATTTGTATTTATATGGTATTTTTGTACTCGTTTGTATTTATATCATTTTAATTTCGTCTGTTTTGAATTTTCTTTTTTTTCCCATTTTTGCCATTTCTCGTTTTTTCTTTTTGATGACTCCGCACTCCGCACTCAACACTCCGCACTCAACACTGCGCACTCCGCACTCCGCATTCCGCACTCCGCACTCCACGTTTTAGGAACAACCTTGAATTTCGACCAGTTGAATTCCGATGAGTTGAATTCCGATGAATTGAATTCCGATAAATTGAATTCCGGTGAATTGAATTTCGACTAATTGAATTCCGATGAGTTGAATTCCGATGAATTGAATTCCGATAAATTGAATTCGATTAGTTGAATTCGGATGAGTTGAATTGTGATCAATTGACTTTGGCGAAATGACTGAATTGAAATGAAAATCACCACAACAGAATGGAAACAACCTCCACAAAATGAAACCGACATTATGGCGGTTATAACCCCTCATACCGAACTACTTACTCTTCGGCAAATCTATTTTCCACGGACAAACTCTACTGGATTAAAATCTGCACAAGTTTACGAAGATATGGCCAGGAAAATGTGTTCCGGTCTTTCAAAGTAGAAAATATATGATTGAGCGCCGGAGTGTCGAATAAACAAAACATTTCACATACAACTACCCAAACTTATGGGTCTTCACCTTTGGCAGAATGAACTTGAGATTTCCGCATGATAAAATTTTTCGTGCACAAAGAAGGAAATAAAATAAACTCCATTCTGTTTCGGGTTCTATTCCTTGGCTTCTCATGAATTTTTGGGTCATATTGAGTGGAAGGTTTCAAATTACACAGACAGTAGTTTTGCGGTTTTATGCAAATTTGCGATCCGAATGCAAAACCCGGCCGGTCATTAGTCATTTGCTTGTGCCGAACTAGCTCTTGATTATGTCCTCAACGAATTTAGAAAACACGGCCATTTAAACGTATCGACGACAGAACCGATAGAAATTCAACTAAATTCAGCGCTAACGGGAGTAACGAATTATGCTTGTCATTCGCAATTGATCATTTGTCGGTTTGTTTACAAGTTTTCGATTTGTAATGACCTCAATGATGCTATATTTATTTGCACAGAAGTGAACTACACCTATGAATGACTCAAATTCGACAGAACGATAGCTGCATTTGGAAAGTGTTACGCGAATTTAATGATGTCACGTTGCAAAATCACCCAAAATTTATGCCAAAAATTTCCGCTTTAGTGACTCTCGCGCGACGCGAATCGCGTAGCGACGCGACTGGTAACTTTCTTTTGAGCGGTACTGTACACTGTACATATTATGGTTTGTTTCCTCTTTTGAGAAAGTAGCTTCATGTCTTTGTTTTGGTGTTACAGGCGCATTTCAGCCATAAGCAATACTTGAGGGCGCTTGGTTATTGACCTCTAAAACATAAAAGTCACCATGACATAGCCCCTTTAAGATGAAAAATAAGCCCCCTCTCTATTAAGCCCCATGACATAGCCCCTTTAAGATGAAAAATAAGTTCCCCTCTCTAATAAGCCCCCCATTAATGAGGCCTGAAATTTAATAAGCCCCTGGGGGCTTTATAAAGCTTTTACGGTATATTGTACAGTTGTACATATAATATATGGGAATTCTATGGGACAAAAAGCTATCACCGAAACAGAAGCCCATATAAACTGTGTTGGTACTAAAGAGCATAATAAACTATTATTGTTATTATTATTGCTCTGCATTCAAGAGTCGGCAAAGCTATGTTAATGCTGCAATCATCAGGTTTTTTCTCAAACATACCCTTATGCTTGCAGTGTTCATGTAAGCTTTCTAGGCAGACAAACTCAGCTGAATTAGACATAGAAATTAAACTCTCTGTTTTGCCTCAGCTCAGACCACTAAAAAAACAAGTTAAGAATTTTGTTTAAAAAAAATTAATCTAGAATACCAAGTTAAGTTTCTATAAATTAATAATGCAACTCAAGATGAGTGCATACCATGAGCTAAACAATCATTATTTTAATGCCTAGGGTTGGTATTACTGCTTAAAAGCCAGACTCTTACCTAAATGTTTGCAGCATTTCAAGAAAACAAGACCTCTAGAGACATTCACACGGGATGCATAAATGAAGCGCTGGAGATTTAAACTGCCAATGTCAAATGTTAGGTCGGTGCTAGTTTTTTTTATTGAAAATGAAACAAAAATTGGTGGATTCAGAGAATTGGTTTCTGTCAATTCTCAGATAAGGCCACAAAGTTTAAAACCCATTAAACACATAATTTAAACCAAAACAGGTCACTTTGATGCATAATAAAGATGAACAACTAATTAAAGCCTGCTTGCACAAAACACACTTGTTTCTCCTGAAAAGGCATTTATTTAGAAACTGTTTGCAATTATTAATCTTGTAGGCAGTAAATAGTAATTCTTTTGCAGTAATAGTTCAAAACATTATGAGTGAACATGACATTAACATAAACATTCAGGGCTGGACACTAACGTTTGACACCAAAAATTACCTTCCACCTCAAAATTTTACTTTCCAAGATGGATTACAGTATCATACCTAGTTGCTAACCACAATGCTTTCCTCACCAATTGTCTCATTGATAGTATTTTTCATTTGTATTTGTAAAACCCAACCAAAATAGACTCATTCTTCAATAATTTATGGTAGAAAATGCGAGAATTCATCGCAAAATTTTTCCTTATTAAGAATGAAATCAATGTCTGAGAGTTGTTTTCTCATTTCATTTGCAAACATTTTGACTTTAACCCATTGGTGCCCGTGCCGGCCAAAACTGGCCGCACAAGACTCCCATGCTTCAAAACATTGCAACTTTCTTAATCGCACGAATATTGCCTTAACTGTCAGTTGTGAGCACGAAATGGAATGTCCTTTAAATTTGCATATCCAATAAACACAAGAAACGTAGCGATTTTTACCAAGTATGGCCTTTTGAGTTTGGACAAGAATGAAACTGACTGTTTTTAATTTCAAAGAGAAGCGACGAAAATGCCCCTTTTTGCCTTTATGTTTTATAAGACATCATCGTCGAACCAAACCTCAACCATCATAACAAAACTCGGCCCTTGTTCTAGCTTAGAAATGACTTTTTTGTTCATATTCTGTTCCCGAGCGTAGATACAGCCTTTTGTTCCAGTGCATTTGGGCCTTCCTGCCATTTTCAACATCTCAATTGCATTACATGCTGAGAAATAACGAGAATTTTTGACAGAGCCCGTTCCTTCCCCCAATTCTTTCACATATAAACAGTCTACAGCCACTCCGACCTACCGCCAAAATTCCTGCTTGTGGTCATCTTCAGTGCTCACAAATTCCAAAATATGCAGCGGTAGACCTGTCAAGAAATTCATCAATAGTCGAGTCCCAAAGGTACTAAGTGTCCGACCGGCCAAATTCTCAGTTTGTCGAGTAACAAGCCAAATTCAACAACAAAGTACATCACCTTGCTCGATTCGCAAATGCTATGAATCATTGTGAGGTGGAAAATCACTCCAAAAACGTAAAAACGGCTGAGCGCCAATGGGTTAAAGCCTTTTAAAAGAAAAATCTGCTTTCCATCACAGTCAAAAATTTTTATTTCCAGATCGGGTGAGCGTTCTGATTCATTTTGGTTTTTTTACTCCCCAAGGCGTTAAATTACTCGCCAGTGGAAAGCAGGTAAGTGTTAGTGTCGAGCCTTTAACATTCATACAAATCCTAAACATGTAAGGGTTTCCAATAAAGAATAGTAAAACTTGGTCACTGCAGAGGCAGAACTACACTGTACAATCATGGTAAAAAAAAAAAGCCGCCCGAAGAGATAATGCAATGTTGTTCACCTTTGTTGACTTTGGGTCAATTTTAATGCATGATAACTGTAAAATATGAAATAAGTAAAACCAATTGCATCTCAAACTAATGAAAATTTCAAAAAGCATGTAATCCTTTATTGATCAATCTCTTTATAGGTCCATGATTCTACAATGTATTTATTAGCCACCAATCACATATCTACCTGTATTAGTAGCCTCTGTTGCAATGGGAACAGGATTTTGATTTCCAATGTTATTCCCTGCAGCAGCATCGTCATGAGCGTGGCATTCTGAAAGAAAAAAAGAAGGATCACTAAATCCATTGGCAATCATCGAACTGTAATGCTACTCCTACTCCCCTTGCTCTGTCAATGAGACGACTATCTTCTAAGTGGCCATGATTATTAATTTTATTTAGGGAAATAAATTTATTGGTAAATTGCACCCTCAGGGGAGTAAATGCAAAATAAAAGTAAAAAGTGCTTAAAAACGTTTGGTTTATGCTTTTAAAGTGATAAGTTCAGTGATGAGCTCCGACAAAACATTTGCTGGATTGCATGATGCTAACCACTTATTGACGTCCATCAAATACAGAAATTAAATGCTAGCAGAGTCTGCTTCGATCTTCCAATGCAAATCGGAAGACTCTGTTCGCAGGGTCAATGGTTGATGAGTCATGCAAAAAAGAGAAAGAAACAGTACGGAATATTCAGCCGCAAAAACAATGAGAGTAAATCCACAAAACGTAAGCTTAATTAATATAATTTGCGGTACCGTAAATCCCGGAGAATTGCTTAAAAAATTTCCCGAGAAACCAGATCGACAAAAATCCATAGCCACAATCGGTTGGCAAACAATCGACAATCCATAAGGACAATCTAGCAGCAGAACCTTCTATTTTATGGCCAATCAACTTCATATTCTACATCCATATCGGACACCTGTAGAGCGGCCATTTTTTCTGACGCATGAACTGACTTGGTCCTACTCCCCACTCTTTCAACACAGAGTTGCCAAGAAACATATTGCATTATTTTAATTTTACTTGGAAATCTTCTCGCCTCGTGCTGGAGAATTTCGCCTTTTTTCTTGCAGCAACTCCCTCTCTACTTCTCGCCGCTCCTCGGTACTATTCCTTCTTATTTGCAGTTGTCGTTCTCTCTCTCGTACACTCTCCTCTTCACTCCTGTTCCTTCTCATTTCTCGCAGCCTTTGTACTTCAGCTTCCCGTTCTTCTTCCGTTGTGCTGCTTCTCATTTCTCGCAGTCTTTGTACTTCGGCTTCACGTTCTTCCACCGTTCTGTTACTTCTCATTTCTCGCAGCCTTTGTACTTCAACTTCTCGCTCCTCCTCCGTTCTGTTGCTTCGCATTTCTCGCCGTTTGTTTAACTCCGCTTCGCGCTGCTCTTGGGTTCTGGTTATTCTCTTTTCCCTTTGTCGTTCTCGTTCTCGTTCTCTCTTCCTTCGTTTCTGCTCTTCTGTCATAGGTCTTCCAAGCATCATGCAACCTTATGATTTAAAATTTAAAAATCTCCCAAAGATATGCCAAAAATTGCAATACAGAGCAAAAAGCAGCTCTAAATAAAACAAATTAAAAACAAACACTCAGTTTTAAGTTTATATCCTTCCGAGATACTTGACTTGAATAACTGCGTAGCCACCAATGTGGTCCTGACCACAGCTATACATGTCAAACCTGTTTTGGATTAAAACTGGCAAAAAATGCAGGAAAAATATTTTCCAAACCGTTTTCCACCTAGGCACAAGAATTGTCGACTGCGAGCTTTAGTTGACGTAGTATGGCCATGTAGCAGCGTCGGGCCGCAAAAGGGGCGCGAAAACGTAAGCCTCGTTTTGGTTCAGGTGTCTCGTTTTGGTCGAGTGAACCTGACTTGAGCCTGCGATTCAATCGAAAATCAGTGCCTGGTCAGCGGTCAACTTCAAAAAAACAGCTGACCTCGATGAGGTCTTAACTTAAGCCCACGATATGGTCACGTGACACTGGTCAGCAGATACCTTGTTTTGACAGGTGTCAATTGGGTGTAAAAGGGGAAAGAGGAGATAAGAGATAAGATGGATGTCCAGTATCTAGCTGGACAGCTGGGTCAGGTGGAGTATATCCGCCATGTTGGATTATTATGATTATTATTAGGATATTATTGATTATTGGGCAACTCCGTCGTCGTCGTACGCGCCCACGAGCAATACCACTAGCCATGATTACCATGAGAAAAGCAGTTGACGGGTTTCTGTAGGTATGGTGCTCCGATTGGCGGCCCTTCGGGCCGCCGGAGCTCCGCTACAAAACCCACAGAAGTCAAACAAGATTTCATTTGTGCGCCACACCGGGGGACCGGGGGATACTCCCCTATATGGCCTATACGGGGACGTACCGCTGGATAAAGTATGGCTTTGGACCCCAGTGTCCCGAAACGGGTATATAAGCTCAAGCGAACCTGTACTTATCAGGGTCTTTGGCAATCCAAATAGGATTCACCGCGAAATTATTACCAAAGTTAGGGATTTGTTCGCTTTCAGTTAACGTTCTTCCTAGAAAAAGAGCGCGTTGTCCTACACAGGGTAGCTATTCACTGTTATTTTTTTTTTGTTCGCAACAGGGTAAAGGTTTCAAACTTCCAGCAGTACCCCTATACTCAAACATCGGTCAGTTACACCCGGGGCACTACATTGCTGGTTTTATAACATAGGGTAGCCTCCCACGCAGTCGTTTTTAGGGTACTCGTATTTCACCTCCTCCCCACTTATTGGGGAGGAGGTGAAATGCGAGTCCACTAAAAACGACTGCGTAAGAGGCTAAACATAGGGTGACTGTCAAGAAAAATCTTTTGTCCTCTTAACATGTCCAAGTTCGACACAATAAAATTTCTTGGCCAGAATAGTCCGCCTTTAATGTCTACAAGCCACGCTGCCCAGTAGCCACCATCAGTTCCATTTCGCATGACAATTTCGCAAAATACCCTGAGCCAGTTTAATAACAATGACTGCTTTGACTTGCCATTACGCAACAAGTGATTGGCTGCGGCAAAATAGAATACCTGGTCGCGATTTCCGGTGTGGTGATCAACTTCTTTGAAACAACGTGATTGAAAGATTCTTAACAGGCCTACACAGACTCCCCTATGTGGATTTGCGGTTGCGATGCGTTTTGTACTTGCTTTCAAAGTTTCGCTCTCACGAGCATGTCGTTTAGCGATTTTCCTCTTTTGTATGACATAATAGGCGGCGTTTTGTCTATAGTTTTCAGCAATGGCTGGTTTTGAATTAGACTCCATTTTTGCATCAGTATTTGTTTAAGGTTTTTCACTGCTGGGTGAAATGTTGTCACAAAAGGCATTATTCTCTCGTCAGTCTTTTTCGTTTGTTTTTGTAAAGCAGACCGTCTTCCGGCAAAGGTGACCTGGAATAGTGTTCTCTCCACTGTTTTGGATAACCGCTAGCCTCGAGTCGCGTACTGAAGTTAGAGATGGCCTCCTGGAAATTTCGTTCCAAGGAGTCTGTACGTAGGAGTCTGATAGCTTCTCCTTTAATGATACCTCTTTTTACACCTGAGCCCGGTTGTTCGAAAGACGATTAACGCTAACCCAGGAATAAGAGTTAACCGAAGTCTCAATCTCGCTCGTTGAGAAAGTTTTGTTAACCAAATTTAACGTTTAAAGTAAAGTTGAATTCAAATAAAAACTTAAGGATGAAAATCTTTTGGAAATGCTTTTATTGAACATTAATTAAACTGGACACAAAGTTCGCTCTAACCCGGGATTAGCTTAATCGGGCTTTGAACAACTGGGCCCTGGTGAGTGACAAGAGGTATAGTGTGTATATTGAAAGGTCTCGGTCGGCTTGTAATGGGTTTTGATGTCTAGGATAGATTCTTTAGAGAACCTATCTCCTTTAGATACTGTTGTATCAAGGAGTGTGATTTCTTTCTCTGAAATTTCAGCTGTGAATTTTATTGTTGGATGGAATGTGTTAGCTTGTTGTCTAAACCGGTCATTGTCGCATTTTTTCGGCGCCCCCCTCGCGTCGCGTCTCCTCGCAACTTGGCGCGCGCGCGTGTCTTTCGCTCGCCCCACAATCCATCGCCGAAATTAGAGACTACTCGCAGTCTACTCGCATCATTGAAACGCTTAGATTCTTCTTCAATTCTCTTTTAATTTAATTTGTCTTTTTTTTTTCCTTTTTTAATAAAAAATTTCGTTACCCTCGACCCTCGACCAAAAGATAGACTCGCTAACTATATAGATAAGCCATGTAATCGGAACCATTCCTGTGGGCTACGCCGGAGACTTTTTCCTTTGGAGTACCGCTAGAAAGTTGTGATGTAGATTATTGTTAATTCCGCAATAATTGCCCAGACCTTTAATGGAGCAATTTCAGAATACCCGTTCACTTTTGAGACCTTTTGTCGGAAGTTTTTGAAGAACGAAGCATATTTCAATGGACTCCATTGTTATTCAATGGTATGTAAATGAAGTGAACGGTATTCTGAAATCGAGCGCCTTTAATTTCTACCCAATCGAACTAGGAGGTCGGACAGCGTAAGTAATAATTGTTTTCCTTTCGTTTTTCCTAGTCCTTTTTCTGTAGCTGATTGTATATTTGGATTATTGCGATTGCAGTATTCCCACCACGCGTCATGAGCGGCAATGTCGTGAAACAAACCCTAAATGTTAGAATCGTGACACTTGGTTAAAGGGGGTATCCTGACCCTAACCATTAACAGAGTCGGGAGCGCGACAGGAAGTGAGCGAGGGGTGAATTGACCCCAGATACCAATGAAGACTGATAAAAACAGCAACAAAAACAATCAGCGTGAACAATATTGCACCACGAGAATGGTCCCTTTGCATGGGACCTGTGTCCTGTTGGTCAGACTCTCAGCCAAGTTGCTGTTTTATTTCGTATTACATTTTATGTGTTCTTGTTCATGTATCTTGTCACCATAATGTTTTTAAGTTTATTTTTGAATCTTGCATCATTGTAACAGCTCTTTTGGTTGTAAAGTTAATAAATAAATAAATAAATAGATAAAATGGAGGGCATGTATTTGCAATTGCTGTTACATTTACATTTAGTGACATTAGTGAAATCGACTAGAGGTAAAGAAATTAAATTTTAACGAAAAACGAATTTTTCCTGTAGTATTTTAGATATGATATTCAGTGTTCAAACTATAGTATTCTTCCAATTCACAGGACCTGCCTCCGAGGGAAGAAAATTGTACGTGTCTACTGCGTCGGGTAATGACATCTGGTCATGTGATCAGTCGAAGCCGTGTCAAACCATTGGGAGGGCCGCCTTCTTAGCGTCACATGGAGATCAGATCTATTTAGATGGGACTGGGACCGACAAACATCCCTACACCTGTCACTCAGGAGCTCCGGGAATTTACATCAACAAGAGTCTGTCTCTGATTGGATATGGCAGTCCCATGCCTCAAATTCGATGCTTTGAAGGAAAAGGTTTGACGTTTAACGGCTCTGACAATGCGGATCAAATGAATGTAACGTTAGCAGGGCTACTCATGGCTGGGGCTGGGAGCGCCACGATTTTTCAAGATTCTTCAGTTAAAATAGACGACTGTAAATTCCAAGGAAACAAACAAGGCTTAAAGTTCGTAATAATTAACGAGATGGTCTCCAGAATTCAAATCACACATTCTACCTTTTCTGAAAACAGGCAGTGTATCTCTGTTGTTGTCAATGGCACAAAGAAAACCTCGCTAGGTAACCAAGTGATGTTTCAACTGACTGAAACCTCTTTTATTGACAATGTCCTTTCTGATGAGCAAAGCTGCATTTCGTTCACAAAACTGTCCTATAGCGATGAGCCACTAATTGTTAATGCCACCTTGGACAACGTTACGTTTTCTCGCAACAAGTTTGGTAAAAGTGGAGTTATTATCTTTAAAATGGACGACAACGGCACTCAGAACATCAACCTTCAGAACGTGACATTTATGGATAACAGTCCTTCATCAGCCCGAGATGTCGCGACGGGCGACGGTCATAGCGAATGCATCATTGAAAACAGCACTGTTGATTTGTTTTTGAACGCGTGCAGATTCACAAGTCAAAATTCCCGGCCATTGAAAGTTAAAGCATCAAACATCTCTTTGTATATCTATCACTCACGTTTTAGTGGCCACAATGTGAAAGGAAAGGGCGGAGCCATTTCCCTGACGGGGAATGATCATTGCAAGGTAATTGTGTGCAACTCATCGTTTCTTGACACGGCTGCCGTTCAGGGTGGAGCAATCAACATTAAATGCACTAATCTTCACAGTGTTAGCTTTCAAGACAGCTTTTTCATTGGGAACACAGCTACGAATGGAAGGGGAGGAGCGGTGTATATTTATTCCCTAGACCGGAACAGTGCTGAATACTTAACAACGGACAGAGCTGAATTAGGGGAAGGTGGCAATCAGTTTCCTGCAACCGATATCAGAAGGTGCACATTCCTTAGCGGGTCCTCGGAGGATTCTGAATACTCAAACACAGAGAGAGCTGAATTAGGGGAAAGTAGCAACCAGCATCCTGTAATCAGAATCAGGAAGTGCAAATTCAAGAATGCTTTCAGTTTCTTAGAGGGAGGAGCGGTAGCAATTTGTGCTCTTCAGGCATCCGTGCAACTGCGTAACTCTGTGTTTACCAACTGTACCGCCACAGCGCGGGAAGACACAACCATATCAATTGCGGGAGCAGGCATTTTTATACGCACGGGTTTAAGGTTGTTTCTAACTGTGGAAAGTTGCCAGTTCTTACGATGTACCTCGAACACCTCAGTTAATTCTGGTGGAGCATTAGCAGCCCATTATAACAACAAAATAAATGTTACTGTCCATAATAGTCTTTTTATATCCAATTACGGTGGTGCTCTTTTCATTGAATTCGATACAATTATCGGTGTCAATTGGAAAAGCCAAGTGACGATAGAACACTCTCTTTTTCTAAACAACACGGGAAAAGACCTCGTCCAAGTTTGCGGAACGGTTTTTATAGATGTTGCCTATAGCCTCGTTATTCTAAAAAATGTGACCATAGAAGCGAATACGGAATATGGCTACGGCGGAGTAGCTGTAATTGGATGGAACTCCGCATTAAAAATATATTATAGCCATTTCCTTCAGAATACTGGTCATCGATTTGGAGGAGCGCTTTATGTCGAGGGTGTGAACTTACTTCAAGTACAGGATTGCATATTTGACGGAAATTCAGGATCAGATGATGGAGGAGCAGTTTATATTTTCGGTGGGACGACTTCAAATATTACAATATTTAACACAACATTTAGCAATTGCTCAAGTGGAGGCAGGGGAGGTGCTGTATCTGTTGTAGTTAACTCAGATACTCAAACAGACCCAGGATGTTGTAAGGAAGATGTAAATGATCGCAATCACATTTGTATTGCCGCATGCATCCCCTCGTGGGATTACAAGACCCTTCTTGGTTTTGGAGATACAACATTTGAGAACAATGCTGCAGTCTCGGGTGGTGCTGTGCATTTAACGCACGGAAAGGCAGCTTTTAGGAATTGCTGGTTTGTTGATAATTTTGCAACAGAACAAGGCGGACATATATACACCGGGCCTGGATCCGCTAGTCTCATTATACAGGGCACCTCTTTCAACCAAACCATGCACGGTATCTATTTGAACGCATCTCAGGCTGTTTTTATCCACGCCGAAAGTTCAGGAGCATTAAAAGTGTACAATACCACTTTCGACGCCAGACCGCATAGCAGTTCCGGTCCCGTTATGGAAGTAAGAAACGGTAGGCTGATAGATCTTGGAGATGACAATTTAACAACTTTCAGTTGTCCTGTTGGAAGTCAAATGGGAATTATTAATATAACTGATCAAGTAGAGAAAAATACATCTTGCAGAATCGTACTTTTTTCTCTTGAATTTAGCTGTTCAGCATGCCCCGTAAATTCGTACAGTCTGCAGCGTGGTCAAGCGCTTGGATTGCAGTTAGTACCAGGATTTCAGTGTCTTCCCTGCCCATTTGGAGCCAACTGTTCCCAAAATATTGTGGCCAAACCTAACTTTTGGGGCTTTAAAGAGCCAAACAACCCACGAGCGCTTAAGTTTACCATGTGTCCTCTCGGTTACTGCCGTCCTCCTTATCGGATAACACACTTTCCTGAATACAATGGTTGCCAGGGCAACCGAACCGGTGAATTGTGTGGACAGTGTAAGGATGCTTACACAGAAACGCTTTACTCTACACACTGCAGACCGTCACATGAGTGCAACGATTACTGGTTTTGGCCTGTGGCTTTAGTTTATGTCTCGTTCATGGCGTTGTTCTTTACATTTAAACCTCCCATTGTGCCCTGGGTTAATCGTCAAATCCTCTGGTTTAAGCACCATGAACAAGCAAACGACAACAATGTCTTTGACAAAGGGTATCTAAGAATTGTTTTTTACTTCTATCAAGCTTCAAATCTTCTCGTCATATCCACCTCTGCCCAACATATTATTGACACTAAATTTATTGAGCCTTTATAGGGCTGTTCAACTTTCAGCAAAAGTTGTCTTCCAGTGGATTAATGTGTCCCTTTCCTGGCCTGACGGTGGTAACTAAGCAGCTGTTTTCTGCATCTCATGTGTTTGGCACACTTCTTATGATTGGCATCTTTTACATTTTAAATTGGGGAGTTCGGAAATTTCTAAGTCAAGAAGCGCCATCTATTGGGCTCTATATTGGCGGCGTTTTACAAACGATGTTGCTAGGATACACGACTCTGGCCTCTGTCAGCTTTAGTCTCCTACGCTGTGTTCCCATTGGCTCAGAGCAGCGCTTGTTTTTCGATGGTAACATTCTTTGTTTTCAGTGGTGGCAATACGTTTTGATTGTTTTCATTCTCACCTATTTTGTACCTTTCGTGTTGGTATTGCTTTTGGGTTCTTTTAAGCTGCATAACAGGCTGCTGTCTGTGGGAGAATTTCTTCTGGCTTGTTCTTTTCCTTCGCCTTTTTTACTTTACTGGACATACACCTCCTTATTTGGTGCAGCACAAAATGCAGTCATGGAAGACTCATTTTCCAGCCAGTTGTCCAAGACGTCTGTGGAGAGGGCTCTTTACGACTCTTTTAAGAGGCCTGGAAACGGTAGCAGGCTTTCTTTGTGCTGGGAAAGTGTGATGATTGGCCGCCGTCTGATTCTGATTGTGTTGAGGGCTTTTATCAGCGACCCAATGCTGCGTCTTCTCATCACGAGTTTGTTTTGTGTTTTGTTCCTCCTTCACCACGCCATTGCTCAGCCGTTTCGTGATGGTATGGCTAATACTGTAGAAACCATTTCCTTAATGTCTGTTGTTGTCTTGGCTGCTATCAACGTGTTTTTTGCTTCTTTTTTATCCCTGGCTGTTCCACTAAACGATCATTTTACCTCTTGGTATAATGTCTTTCAAGTGGTGGAAACCATCATCCTGTGTGCTGTTCCCGCCTTGTTTGGTCTTCTCCTGGTGGTTGCTGTTTTGTCACAGGTGTGTCGGCTAACTGTTGTGCTTTGTCACATCTCGCATCGAGTGTATGTGGTTTGTTTCAGTTGGTTCGGCAGTAAAGAAGGTGGTGAGGTGAGACCACTTTTGACTTGAGCACGGCAAAAGAACTTCCTTTCCAACAGGGTAATGCCTCAACTTCAGGTTACTCTTCCAGTAGCCAATCCAAAGATGAGTCTATTAGTTTGCTTGAGAGATTATCTCTGACCTTACTGACTTGGTTCTAAATTTAATTCGAATATATTCTTTGTAGAATCATTTGAGAAAACGTGTTAAAATATTAATTTTGTATGGTTCTTAGGCCCTAGTAGCACTTTTTTTGTAATACTAACTTTTTTTGTAATACTAGCCGATAAATTTCTAAAAAAGAAATACGTTCTTCCTCAAAGTTTTATTTCTGTGTATAACCCTTTGCCGTACAACGCTTTGTACGTGTTTTTCGCAATTTCCTGAGGGTAGGAGGCCAACACGATCTTATCATTCCATAGAAGGGGTTACCACGGCGATATTGCTGGTCACAAGCCTGAAGGCTCTATCTTCCTTGTCACGCATGTCACGCAAGCTGTTGTTTGTTTCAAGCGATCAACTACAGCTAAAAATTCGGCAGGTATTTGACTTATAAGTGTGTTTTTGCGGCCATTTTCCACCTCAGAAGCCCCCTGCCTGGTATCATAAAGCTGCAATCCCTTCCAAAAAGATTGTGACACCAAAGCATCATAGCAACCCCCTCCCCCGTGTCAATGTTGATCGCGCGAAAAGTTTCGGGATTCCTGGAAAAACGCCATTCTCTTTGCAACATTGAATAGGGGGAAGGGGTGATCTGCTACACAGCGTAAAGTGTCTCGTTTATTTTTGTCTGAGATTGTGCTGGTGCGTGTCACGCTTTTAAGTTATTGGATGGAAAGGTCATGGGAGCTATTTACGCTAACTTTCTGTACTTGTGGAGTGTATGCATATTGTGAAAGTAATTGACTTTTGATAGATATATTTAAGGGACATGAAGGAGCCAGTAGTTAAAACAAATGGAACGACTTGTTGAAAATAATTGCACGTCAAGGAGTTCTCTATTTTAATTAGGTTAACAGAGTTTATTTACATTTGTCAATTCTTGTCGAAGTTGTTGCCAGTAGTGTGCGAAGTAATTATAAAATGAACTTTTGTGAAAAGTAAAAGATCTTTTCTGTCCAGACAGATAAAAATTGAACCGTGTTGTGATACGTCTTGTGTTAAAATGGGTACATAGTAGCCAATGATGGCACATTTTTCGTCTTCGTGCGCAGAGTCCACCGTCCGAGCAAGTAGAATTATCACCTTGCTCTCGTTGTTTCGCGGAATTTATACTCAGGCCTTCTTTAAAAAAAAAAAAAGGAGGGGGCGGGGGGGGGGGGGATTTTAGTAAACAGTGAAGGCACTATGAAATGAACTCTGCTTCCGAAACTCGCAACGACGGTAAAAACGTGGCAAATAGAGAAACAAAGAACATATAGGAATAAATGAACGATTTACCATTTGATCGAAGAACGATGGACAATTTGATAGCGCCAGTATTCAAGAACAGGAGGTTTAGAGTGATCCGTTTAGTTGTGTTGCTATTTTATATTATAGGTAAAATCGTTTTCTCAATTGAAAACTGTACAAGCCAGAAAACGCTTCGCGTTGCAAAGGGCCAAAGTGGTTAATCGTCATTGTAAATAACCGGCAGTTCATAGCTAATTAATTATGCCAATCCACGGTTAACCAATTGCAAGACTCACCATTTTACTGAAACGGGAGAAATACGCAGACAAGTGCAGTGAACAGAAACTTTGTGTTGGCAATTGGCCATGTTCTAAACGAGTAAGGGCCTGGGAACGAATCCAAACTTTATTGAAAATCAATGGCATTGAACTAAATCGATTCGCATATGAAAGGGTATCTCAAAATAAGTACTTTCAGCAAGTTTGACCATGTTTGGTCGAAAAGTCGTCAGTTGACATGCATTTAAATCTTTAAAAAAACCCATACAAATGTCTATATTTGGGAACGTTTGTCCCTCCAAACCATACAAAGTCTCTAATTTTCACAATTTTCAAAAGCTTTTGTTTCAGCTCCAATTCAACTGAACAAGTTCAAAGTTGGTAAGGTAATCATTTTTGAGATGCTCTTTCATGCAGTGTAAACAATGTTTTTCCAATCGATAAATTTTAAAACTCATTCCCAGGCCCTCACTCGTTTAGAACATGGCCAATTATTGTCCAATGGCATGGATAACAGTATAAGAATTCGGCCTGTCGAGAAATTAGGCATGCAAATGGTTAATCGTACGTGGTCAATCGTCTTGAGATCTATGATAAGGGGCCCGTTTGGTCAGACTTTCAACACTTCTCTAATAAAAACAGTCCCCGCCAAAAAGATGGTGACACCAAAGCATCTTAGCAACCCCCTCCCCCGTGTCAATGTTGATCGCGTGAAAAGTTTCGGGATTCCTGGAAAAGCGCCATTCTCTTTGCAACATTGAATAGGGGGAAGGGGTGATCTGCCACACAGCGTAAAGTGTCCCGTTTATTACTCGGGATACTGTAAGTATCACGAGTTATAAAATGTGTTAGATTTCAGTCTTTTTTTTTCTTCTGTGCAGCAAAATGCCCAATACAATTACGTTCCGGTGTTTTAATTGACCAATGAACAACAGCAGGCACGTGGCGGTGTGTTCATTGGGTAAAACAAACCACATAGTCCAAAGGTCGAAAAGGCTAACAGCACGCGACGGTTGTTTTGAGGTTATGTAAATTTATCGTGTTTCAGTTGTGAAGCTAGATATTTTAATACAGTAGAGTCTGTCCCCGTGAAAAGGCTTGCCGCGTTTTAGAAAAGCCTGGTTTTCATATGTCGGGAAAATCCCAGACGGTCGGGGATTTCACCATTTCCCGACCGTCCCAGATTTATGCCGAGATAACGAAAACCGCAGAAATCTGGGACGCATCCGCAAAATAGAAACCTTCTCGATTTGTCCCCGACCATCCCAGACGATCGGGGATGTCTACGATCTCCAGTTTTCATTAATCGGCATAATCTGGGATGGTCGGGAAACAGTGAAATCCCCGATCGTCTGGGATTTTCCCGCCATATGAAAACCAGGCTAAAAGGTTGGAAGCCTCGCACGTGCAGTGGTTATCAGCTTATCGATCTGAAAGATATCACAACTCGAATCCGAGCGCTGTGACAGTTCTATATTTAGAGAAATCGCAAATTGGCTTAAAGTTGTCTTTGTAATGTGATACTTTCCACTTAATTCGTGACCGTAAGAACACTCAAGGTTAAACAATTCACTTCGCCCGCCTGAACAAATTTTCCTGCATATATCTTTGTAAAGTTTAAAGCTAGATTTTAATACAGTACAGTTTGTCCGCGTGAAAAGGTGTGCCGAGTTTAAGCGGTCATGATAAAACGTAGACTGCAGACTGCAGACCGTGCAGACTGTGCAGACTATGCAGACCATGCAGACTGGGAAATTTTTTGATTGCTTATTTTAACTCTGATTTGCATTTGATTGAGGTGTTTATGATTTTTTCTTACTCTTTTGGTGACATTGCAATGGCTTCCATTTTTTTGACCGGCTCGCAGCATAATTTTAGCCTTTGAGAATGCACTGTAAATTTCTCACAGGATAAACTACATTCGTACAGTCATGGCAAGGATTTCCATATCTTTTAAACAAAGAATATTTCTCAATCTAAACCTGTTTTTACTTACGGCTAATTTCTTTTGTAGTTCAATTGTATGTTACTTCTGCCGATCTGTTTCGAACAGCTTGTCTAGCCGCCGTTTCTTATCCATTCGCTTGCTGGCCGTTCAGCTGTGCGAATGGATACCGTGTGGGAAATGCTTGGTTTACGGTATCCCATAAAATAAATCACAAAGGGATAAATTCACAGGTTTGCTACTGAACTTGGTTTCATTGTCTCACAGGTTCAACGACTAACAGGTTCCAACACAACTCATCTCAATTCGCGCTGGCTCGATCGATAAAATATACAGCCCTCAAATCACAAAAAGTCTTCGATTATACTTGACATCAACTTGTCACCACAAAATCAGTCACTTAGAATTGATTGACCTGACAGCTCATTGTCACGCAATTGGTAAGCCCCAGTTTCCGACAACTGAAAAGAATGTTTTCGCATGAGAGGCCAAAAGTTTGTCTCTACTGTTTGTTTTATTTTCCTCAAAACTGTTGCTAGGTAACAGCTCGAAATAACCTCATAAAATTACGTTATGTAGTGTCCAAAAAATGGAAACTGTTCCAATGTCACCATAAGAGTAGGAACAAAGTAGAAACACCTCAATCAAATGTAAATCGGAATTCTTTTTTTTTAAGCAATCAAAAAATTTCCCAGTCTGGACGGTCTGCACAGTCTGCATGGTCTGCAGTCTGCAGTCTGCGGTCTGCAGTCTGCAGTCTGCGTTTTATCATGACCGCCTTTATGGGGACATCACTAAAACACGAAACAGCGAAACGAAACACCATAACTCCGAAACAGCTATTTTTTCCTACTTTTTACTCAAACACCGAAACAGCTATTTCTTACCACTTTGATGGTGAATAAAACAGACTGGCCAAACACGACTCCCATTGGTCCTTTGGTGTTATCGTTGACCTTCAAAGTTTGGCTCTTACGAGTATATCTTACTCTAACATTCGAGGATCTCTTTTTCTTCTAGCCAGCAGTGTGAACTCCATTAGCCAGACTGCATGGTGCGTTTCCATTAACCCTTTTCCGTTAAACATTAGCCTGCATAGCAGACTGTTTGGTGTACGAACGCTCGTTTAAACAGGGGCACCCAACGACAAGTTTCGGTAGATATCTGTTCGGTGGAGGGTAATTCGCCTTGCGCTTTCGGCGTCGATTAAAGGTCAAATGAACCGAAATTTCAAAGTTTTTTTCTGAACTCAATTTTTATTGAATCTTGTAGCTTAAGTAAGAAATAAACATATTCTGGAGTTTCAGAGTGATCGGGTATTGTATCCCAGAGATATTGGAGGCTGAAAAGAGCTTCGTTTTGGCTTTCGTATTCGTAGAGCGGTCGGGTCAATTGTCGGGAATTTCTCGGAATTAACAGTCGTGGCGTCACTGTTGGCGAGCTGAAAAATTGCGGGAACATTAAATACTACAAGTGAGTCTTGAAATTAGTGTCGTTTTCTTAGCGGAAAGCATTGTGTTTTGTGCTGCAATAAACTGCAGCAACAATTCCAAGTGTAAAGTAAGTATTTTCAAGTTTCCTCATGACCCAAAACTACGGAAGGAATGGCTCATAAGACTAAAGAGGGAATCGCTTGTGCAGACCATTTTACATTTCACACCACACCGCTTCAAACAAAATCTCGTGGCTAGGAGTTCGTTCGTTCCAGCTTTAAAGCCACGAGGACTTACTTGAAAGATGATGCTGTGCCAACTTTTTTCAAGAATAAAAACGTGGAATCTGAAACAAAAATTGGCCAGTAAAGAAGCAAAACCGACAATTCTAGCCCGCCGAATAACGGGACGAGTTCAAGCGGCAATTCCTAATCTATTCGTTCAGCGTTTGCAAAACGCAGAAAGTTAGAAGTAGACATTTTCCATCTTTTCAGTATGGAACGCTGTAACTGTCTTATGATATTTTTTTTTTCTATTATATTGGGTGGTTATGTCATTATATTCAGTACTTATGTCATTATATTGGGTGGTTATCTCATTATACTCGGTTCTGTTGTCTTTATATTCGGTGCTTTCTTAATTATATTCGCTTCAAACACCATGATTACATTCGGTGCTTACTTCGTTATATTCGGTGTTTTCACCATTATATGCGGTGGTTTCTCCATTACATTCGGTGCTTTCTTCATTATATCGGGTGCTTACATCATTATATTTGGTGCTTACTTCATTGTATTCGGTGTTTTTTTCATTATATTTGGTGCTTTCTTCGTTATGATCGTCACCAGTCTTCCCAAGGCCCGAGAATGGGAAATCATGAATCTGGAAAGCCGGAATGCGGGAAGGTAGGAATGCCGGAAAACCGGCTAGTGGTAGCCAGAAAAGGAAAATTAAGTTTGTGCAAAATAGAATAGGAGAGAAAAACAGCTTTTCTTTTATAACATGTTTTATAAAGGTCGCACACCACACCTAGTACTCAAGCTCCCTAGATTGTTGTTAGTCAATTTTTTCCACGGCGGCAAAACAATAGTGGACGCATCTATTTTTGAATATTTTCATGCGGTCTTCAAATGCAAGCTACAGATGATTGACAGCTATAGTCCACCTTTACTTTCAAGGCGGGAGAATTTTTTTTTTCAAGATGGTTAAACCAAGAAGTCCTGGAAAGAAATGAATGTTCAGGGCTCAAAATAAATTTCGGGCAATGGCCGGTCATGTTGTCCGGCCAACGAAATTTTAGCTCGGTCACATCTCGTTTTTGACCGGTCAAAATATTCACACTTACGGTATAAGCTCATATGTATTCAGAGTCGTCGCTTAAAGTGCACCTAAACCCAAAAAAATTTTTTCGCTAAAATAAATCTTTGCACCTGTTTGAAACGCATTGCGCCTTTTTTAGCAAATCTTGACTAGTTATTTTGACTTTTCTAGGGTGTTAAAGTTGCAAAATCTGGCCCCACGACCGAGTCAGAAGGGGCTTGGGTCTATTCTCGATTTGACGTCACAAACTTCTTTGCATGCATGTTTACAAAGACTTAATGCGATGTAAATCAGTTTGTGACGTCAAATCGAGAATAGACCCAAGCCCCTTCTGACTCGGTCGTGGGGCAGACGATGGCCAGATTTTGCAACTTTAACACCCTAGAAAAGTCAAAATAACTAGTCAAGATTTGCTAAAAAAGGTGAAATGCGTTTCAAACAGGTGCAAAGATTTATTTTAGCGAAAAAAAATTTTGGGGTTTAGGTGCACTTTAAGCCGAGTGTAGCAGATGTTATCGCTAAACGTATCAGTGCTTCTTTTTTAACATGAAACTTGAAATGCAGGGTGGGCAGTCTAAAAAACAATCAAAACTCAATAGAATGTAGTTATAAATTGCTCACAGAACGTGTGGATGCAATTTAGGTTGTTAGTGTTACTGAAAAAATGTATAACAATAACACGCACCAAACAGTTACACAGCAACAACTGCAAATGGGGAAACTTTGCCTGTCCTTGGCATGTAGTTAAGTAAAAAAAGGAAACTGCTTTTTATATACTGCTTTTAAGTGCGCGGAGTGTCCAGGCAAAGTTCTCTACCTCATTGTCAATGTGCATTTTTACTACAATTGCTAGTAATCTCACAATCTTATTTGCTAATTTGCCGTGGTCGATAAGAGTTTATATAATAAAGTGAATAGTTTGCTTGTTGTGATTGGTTCTTAGCTACGATCTATGAGAGGACAGATGCACAAATTACGTCATCACGACCCACTTTTTTCCAGAAATGTGAAAATAAACAAGTTTTTCGCTTGCATTTTGTTTCTTTATTATATAAAACAAATAGATTCCATGTTGTCGTACGTCTGTTCAGTAATAGATCACAGAAGACGTCAAAATGTGGTAAAAACATCAGTGACTTCTTTGCTTTTACCACATTTTGACGTCATCTGTGATCTATTAATAAACAGACGCACGGCAAAATGGAATCTGTTTGTTAACTAGACAACGCTGCTCGCGTCAACGTGTCGCGCAATGCCTTTTTTCAGCTCGCGCTCTGAAATTAACATTTTCTTTGACGCTGATATTGTGGTAAAAAACAAATCGAACGTGGTTTAGCGTTGTCTACACTCTTATCGACAACGATATTCGTTGTTGATATTTAACAAATCGAATGTGGTTTAGCGTTGTCTATACTCTCATCTACAACGATATTCGTCATCACAGTGGTCAAAATGTTGTGGACTCACGAGGCTCAGCCGAGTGAATCCACAGCACATTTTGACCACTGTGATGACGAATATCGATTTGTTAAATATCTTGTGGTATCTTTTTACAAGCTAACGGAATAACCTTTGTAACTATCGAAGTACGAATACGCATAACGTGATTTTGTTCGTTTCATTTCTGAAATGGAAAGCTTAGCAGCAGGGCCTTTGAATAGGTGTGTGCCCGAATTTTAACGCATTTAAAAGTAAATCATCGAACGAGGACACTCAGAAACTCAGAAAACTTGTTCTGCAACAGGAATGCTAGGAAAATGAGCGAATCTCGCCTTTTATCACACAATACCATACAACGCTTCCTCGTCTAAAACAACTACTCGTGCAAAAGTGGCATTTAATCCTACAGCATCTACTACTTAGTAAAACATTCTAGGATCCCCCAGTTATTTCGTACAAAAGGGGCAGACCCCTAAAAGATATTTTCGCTGGAGCAAAACCCTAAGCTGGCTATTACACGTGGACAGGAGTTGAGCAGGTCTATCACTCCCACTGTCATCACTGAAGATTCTCCCAGATGATAAATTGTAATTCAAGGGAAGCGAATTAATTAAATACTCGGCGAGATAGTAGCCGTGCTCACTGCGGTAGAATTCCTCTGTGTGTCTCCATTTCGAAGGACCGAAAACGGATAGCCATGTTCCTATGCATCATACTGTGTCTATAGTTTTCTTAAGTCAATCATGTCGATCTAAACCAATCCAAGTTTCGCCGCAAAAACGTTTTGACACAAAATTTCGAAGCTTAGCACGCGCTGCCCTTCTCCGGCAATCGATCGATCACGCATATTCATTTCTTCTTCAAGCCAATTTACTTACAGTTTCTACAACATCGCGCGCAATGCGAGTCGCGTCGCTCGCGAGGGTGGCAACTTACTTTTCAGCGGTACGAACACGGGCGACAAACACAGCCTTTGCTATGTTTTAATATTAACAAAACTTTTTCCTAGAGTTATGTTTTCCGCAACAATTGATACTAACATTACGTTATAACAACGTCTTGACGTTGTTGCGTGGTTGATGGTTGATGTGAGATTCCTCATAGTTTGCGTAGTTTAGCAAGCCACTGACTCGACACTTGGCGAACTGAAAGCCGCAGAACATTGTATTCTACTAATTTCACTACACGCTACATCCATATTTGTGTTATTTAAAGGGGCAGTGTCACGCTATTGTACCATCACTTTAAAAAGCTTAAAACTGCCAATGCATCAGTGGAAACCTTAAAATAATGGTCTAGTTTTGTTGCCAAAGACTGTAGTACTGCATTGACAATATAAATATATGTATTCCATGTAAGATGACGAGGATGGAAATGGATTAAAATTTGAAAAAAATTTCAAGCTATGCATTGAAAAATCACCCAAAAACTTATTATGGTTAGCTCTTCTCACTAAAATTTCATTGGAATTCATCTTGTTGATTCTGTAGAAGCATTTTTTGCACGATAACAGATAAAAGGCATTAATTTTGGCAGAATTGAACCAAAAACAGCAAAAATCCCGGTGACAGTGCTCCTTTAAGTGAAAAATTTTTGTTCTCTTCGAACTTGAGATATTTCATCATCTTATTAAGAGTTTATTCCAGATGCTATAAAAAGTTCAACTTAACTGAACATGCACATACCCGGTCAAAATGAACGGCAAACCGAAAGTTTATCCGGACAAAACGTTATCTCGACCGGACAATGTCCGTAGACAGGCCGTTATCTTGACGCCCTGATGTTATAGTTTGTTTCGTTTTGCAGCAAAACATCTTTGCCTCGCCTTCAAGAACTCGTCTTGATGAAACCCGAGAGACGCCAGGAAAGTGGGCAGTAATAATTGTTATTTTTTTGTGAACTACATGGAAGCCTATCGCTTCAGTTTTAGCAGACATTTCACTGTTTGAAAGGCAAACCTGCTAAGGGCAAAATGTACCCCTGTGATCCAGCAGAGGCAAAGGCATATTACCGCAAAATGAAACAAACTATAACATTCATTTCTTATCAGGACATCTTCGTTCAGCCATCTTGAAAAAAAGGATTCTCACGCCTTGAAAGTAAAATTGAAAAAAGCATTCTCCCACCTTGAAAGTAAAGGTGGACTACAGCTGTCAATCATCTATTGTTTTGCCACCGTGGAAAAAAATTGACTAACAACAATCTAGGGAGCTTGAGTACTAGGTGTGGTGTGCGACCTTTATAAAACATGTTATAAAAGAAAAGCTGTTTTTCTCTCCTATTCTATTTTGCTCAAACTTAATTTTCCTTTTCTGGCTACCACTAGCCGGTTTTCCGGCATTCCTACCTTCCCGCATTCCGGCTTTCCAGATTCATGATTTCCCATTCTCGGGCCTTGGGAAGACTGGTGACGATCATAACGGAGAAAGCACCAAATATAATGAAAAACCACCGAATATAATGCACATGTCATCGGCTTCCCAGCGGGGTCGACCCCCAGGCTAACCAGGGGGATTGTAAAATCAGTCAAGCAAACTCAAGGAATTTCCCCTGGTGATCGGGGAATCTCTCAAGACAAAGCCCCCTGGGTGAGGTGTCTCCCAGCTGAAAATCCCTGTGACATCACTTTCAAACCTGTGAATTCCCCCACCCCCTAATCTTTGATCGTAAAACAATGTCAAGATTTTCCCCTACCCTCGGGCAAACAATCCCATCCATCTCCTTATATTCCACCACATATCTCCCTGGTAGGCCCGAGGGTCGACTCCACGAGGAATCCGATGATATGTGCATAATGAGGTAAGCACCGAATATAATGATGTAAGCACCGAATATAATGAAGTAAGCACCGAATAATAATGAATAATAATGAAGTAAGCACCGAATATAATGAAGAAAGCACCAATGCAACCCTCAACTCGGCCCAGACTAAGCCGCGCGAATCCAAGATGGCGACGGCATTACGAATTCCGGTTTTTTTCGACCATCCAACAGCCTGCGTGCAGGCTATGCAAACCATTGACATCGTTATCAGTGGCGTACAAATCGAATTTACGTATGTACAGTAGCCGTAAACATATTTGGCCAGAGCCTTCTACTTCGCATCCTTTCGGCAAAGTAAGCGCTTGTTTACATTCGAGGAGGATGATCTTAGTGGTTGGATAATAATGTCCTAGAAAGCGGAGTAACTGTGTGTCCTCTTCCTATGCTAACCTAGATGTGAGTTTTACCTCACAGGAACAAGTTGTCTCATATTTATAACCAAAAGCTAGGCAATTGCTCCAAATTTAAAATTAATTTTGTCGCCTTAGTTTGTGATATATCGGCAAGCAGAACTTCAATTCAACTTGTTCAAAACTGGTAATGCGAGATAAAAGAACATCGCGAGTATTTTCAAAACAAAGCCGTTTTTGCATATCGGGCGTGCTTAAAAGCAGGTGCTCTGTAATGTGATACTTAAGTTATAGTGCTAACATCGCAAACACTTCCATTGCGAGAAATGTACACTGTTTTTTTTTTTCTAAAAAAGTTAAACAAACCTTCGTCCATCCATCCATTTTTGTGCAGTGACATTTGTGGTCAGTTACCTCGAGCGTTCCCGTCGCTAGTGTTTGACAATTTACGCTATTGAATAATCAAGTGAATCAGCTTTAGTTTTATTCGCTCGCGCATGTGGCAATTTCGCTTGAATCGAATCAGGATGCAACGTTCTTGCTTTGTTTACAAACGTTTGGTTATTTCGTAGGTCACAAGTAATTAAACTTGATAAAATGTGTTCCCTCTACTTTTTTGGCTGTATATTTATGCACGGATTTTTGTTCTTGTTTACTGCAACTTCGTTCTCGCTCCACATGTATTTCCTTCTGAAGTTACTTTCAGTTTATGATGCGTCTTTTCACCAAATGTTGCTGAGTTGGGGGTGCGTTTTATAGCCGAGTGCGCGTTATAACCGAAAAACTACGGTATTTTCATGTGGAAACCTCTCTCTATTTGTTTTTACCAAACAAGATGTCAGCCTCTCATGTATCCAATAGGTATATTGCCTTTTGGCAACATATCTGTATGTACTGACAGAAAAGAGGAAAAACATACTTTGAAACCTTGGGTGACAAAATTTTCACAAACTTTATCGTCATTTGATTCATAAAATACTTAATGGCATGAGTTATATACCCTCTGGAGGTATATAATATTTCATTTTACAGTCAAAGGACATAATAATTTATCATCTAAGTGCTTTTATCCTAAAGGAATACGTGATTTGTTTTGGCAGCTGTTTTGGTGGTATGACAAATACATGTATCTGTACAAATGGTACAAGTAACCACATCTAGATTGGATGGAGTTTATGGGACAATGAATTATGTTAAATGTACATCATGCAAGTTATTGCAAGTAGTGAAATGATACATAAAGGCATAATAAAAGAATATATACCAAATGGAAAACTTTCAGGGAGGTTGGTAATGGCCATGAGATCAAATGTTTAGCCTCAGTGTGCAGCCCACCCATTCACAAGCTTGCTCATTTCTAGACCACATTATGACTATGCTCTTTCCCTTGCCATTTTGATACTGACATAAACCAACTGTAGGTGACCTCCTTACAACAATCCCACATAATTCATGCATTACCTAAAATCAGAAACTTTTTCCAGACACACATACTTATATTGGTGATGGGCTGACAAAAAATATTACAATGCTTGCAAGCATACATATACATACACGTTTAGTGGCTCATTATCAATCGGGCCTTCATTCTCTAGACACTGGTTATAAGTTATATTAATAACAGCTGCATTTGTGCACACAGCAGTAAAATTCTCATTCTCAGTAATACAGGACATGGAATGTGGTATCTTATCAGATGACTTCATTGTTGAGATTTCACGACAGCAGACACTTTCCTGCCCAGTTTGCATGGGCACACAGTTTCCACAAATGCACCCGCATATTAAGCTCAAGTCAAGATTGTAAAGAAAAGTAAACATTTCATTAAAAAAGCATATAAGACTTATTTACTGGCATTTTGTCAATTACACGGATACCCCTGTTACAATGACTGTACATGTTATCTAGCCTTTGGGATTGTTCACGCAGTGTCATCGGAATGAAATCGGACTCACAAAAACAACTGCATGGAAATTATGGTATTGCATAACAATAAACAGTGAAAATGTACAAAAAACACAGGGAGCAGATAAAATGCGTGAAATGAAAGCGAACAGCATGAAGTTGTAATTCTACGGCGACCTTTTCATAGTATGGTGAATATTAATAAAGGAGAAACGCGGATCAAAACAACAGCATTGCATGGAAGTATGGTTTCATAGTATACAACCAAAATACAATAAAACACCACAGAGAACAAAACAAATGCTTCAAAGGCGATTCCAACGTATTTATTGACCATTCTAAGGCGACCTTTTACAGTATATTGAGTAAACAAACGCTCACCAATCCATTTGACCGATTCGGCCCTTGTTTACATCGTATTCTTTGCACTCGGACGAGTCATCGGAGGTTCCAGCATACGATTCCGTTGCCATTAATTGGTTCATACTAGTACGGCTCTACGTTAAAAACCACATGTTCGACTTCCTCGGCCTTTTTTGAAGAGAGAACGAAAGGTTGAAACGAAGAACTTTACGACAGATCGCAAAGAATACTTACAGTACTGATCGAGCTCCTCATCTACTCGCCAATAGTGACGTCACAACAACACGTGTTTGTTTCCATTCCTTTCATGTCAAGCGCGCGGCCATTTCAGAAACGTTTTCGTTTGTTCTTCGGATATTTCCGTACTCCCAGTTGTTTTTCCCTCTTAAAAGCTCAGATAGGACAATTTCTACGTGATTTTGTAGTCCTTTTTAGTGTTTGTTCACTTTGAAATGACACGAAGAAAAGGTTTTGAAATTTTGGTTCATTTGACCTTTAAAGAGTGCACTCGGATTTTCGTAACTAAAACGTAGCCTAAAAGATTCGAAATTGGGAAATCATAACGCCTGAGGTTTTCGGAAAGGTCGTAATTGCTGTTTTTGGCAGTCAAAAACGTCAGCTAGCATTTTCGGAGAGAAAACAGTTCTCTAGAAAGTTCGTGGAAAGGTAGTTTGAGCTTGCAATTTCTCAAAGGAGGATTTTGTTCCCTAACATTTTCGGGCAATTAAAATTTCAGCTAGGGAATCCGAACAGATGAACTTTTTCTAGCTTATGAAAAAATCGCTTTAAACAGACTTCAAACACCATAAGGCACTTAAAAATGGCTTTTTACAGCTTTTGGTTGATTTGGCTCGTTGGGTGCCCATGTTTAAAGACCGCCATTTTGGAAGCCATCCAAGGAGAGAACTGGGGACGGTCAGTGTAAGGCATGGATTGCGGACTGCAGACCCGAACTGTGGACCCGGACTGCGGACTGGGTATAAAACGAGGACTGAGTATAAAATATGGACTGAAGGCTGCGGACTGGGTACAAACCGCGGACTGAGTACAAAACATTGTACAAAAAGCACGGAGCAACGAAATGTATTACTGCACTCAAATTCTTGAACTGTAGGAAAGGTCCTTACAATTGCTGTAAATATTACCAGAGTATCTACATCTGCATTTATTAATTGACAACGCTTTCGCATCAAGTCAATATAAATTTAAAAAAAAAACCTACCTATTTTGATCTCGAGCTCTTCATGATAGGAAAAATGGCGACGCTTGTCGGTTATAATGTCATGTACGGTAATTGTGTTGTACCATTTTTGGCACGGAAAACCGCTTGTTTCAAATACTTTTTTTAAAACGCTCAGAATTGTCTGATCGAGAATCCACTTTATTTGATTTATGTTCACAAATACGGATTTGGACTTTCTCCCAAAAAAGAAACGCACCGGCATTTCCTGTTTTATCTTCTCTGCACCAGTGACCAGTTGCAGTCGAACGAGCACACATTTCCGTTTACAGCATTTATATCTAGATTTGTGATGCACGCCAGTTAGGCATAAATAGATTGTGCTCGGCAACTTTTGAGCAACTTTTAGCGTGTTCAGCAACTTTTTGTACTGCGTGCAACCTAGAGAAACTTTTGCCTTCCTTGGCTGGTCAAAACAAAGGATGTCGTACGTTCCTACAAATCATTTACAAAATAACACGTGCACCCACGAACTGGACAGCAGCTATCTATCTAACGGGCGCTTACATCCAGCGGTTATTCGCTCCAACAGTCTATTTTATACTAATATTAGTTACGTTGAGCTTAAAGATTATATTGATCACAACAAATGATGTTAAATTACACATACAACGTCATGTTTTGAGTAGTAATCTAGAACAAAACGACTTTCAAAAGTAACAACTTTTCTAAATTTAGGTGGCAACTTTTAAATTTTTGAGCAACTTTAGAGCAACTTTTGGGTGCATTGTCAAGCAACTTTTGCTGGGTTTACTAGCACAATTTATTCATGCCTAACGCCAGTGCAGTCCGGTTGCCTTTTATATGCCTTTCTGTTTCCATTCTTCACAATAATAATTTCTTCGACTCCCTCGATCTAGTGTTAAACTCGTGGAGTAAAGTACAATTTCAGGATAAAGTCTCTACTATTATACTTTCTCTAGCTCGGTCGATGTTGGAACTGTGCATTTCGTGTAACTGAGCATTACTATGTACGAGACAAATCTTGACACTGACGGGATAAGCAGACTCAAGGCTTTTTTTAACCTGCATCTGGGCCAGTACAATCCTAGTTTTGTTCTATACTCCCTTTTTTATACTCGGTCCGCTTTTTGTTCCTAGTCCGCAGCCTTCAGTTCTCGTTTTATACCCAGTCCGCAGTCCGGGTCCGCAGTCCGGGTCTGCAGTCCGCAATCCATATCTTACACTGTCCGTCCCCAGTTCTCTCCTTGGATGGCTTCCAAAATAGCGGTCTTTAAACGACCGTTCGTACACCAAAAAGCCAAAACGTCTGCTCTACAGGCTAACGTTTAACGGAAAGGGGTTAATGAAAACGCACCATGCAGTCTGGCTAATGGAGTTCACACTGCTAGCTGGGCGAAAAAGAAATCCTCAATGTTAGAGTAAGATATACTCGTAAGAGCCAAACTTTGAAGGTCAACGATACAAAGGACCAATGGGAGTTCGAGAGTTGAAAACACTGCCCCCCGGCGCTCCGTGGACTACCCACTGACCCCCACTCCGTGGACTACCTCACGGAGTACTTCACGAACAAACCCTATGGACTACTCCGCGGACTACCCCCCTTATGGTAAAACAAAAACCACTTTTAGGCTGAAAATGAGATACAAGAGACGTACTTGCGTCAGTCGCCATCTTGGTTACCGCCATTTTACTCGGTGGGTTTACCTAAACGAAAGAATCCGGAATCCGGACTCGGGATTCCGGAATCTAGAAAATCAGAAAGAGCTCGGATTGAGGACAATATTTGAAAGCAAATGTTTCTACAAATGATCGAACTCTACTACCGTCACTGTGTTTCGACTATCTCCTGAGTTGACATCAATATGTTCCTGTTTTGTATATACCGTAGGTAACTCGGCTAGCACCATCTTGTATGAAACACGTAATTCACTTACTAGGCAAGTTGTTTGGCTATACAATAATGTAAATAAATGTAAGATGTTTATAATTTTTACTTTTCATTTCCTCTGTAACATTCGCAAGTTGATTGCCTTGTGAGTAAGGATCCTCGTACTTCGAACAAGCGAGGAGAGGGGCTTCGACAAAACACTGATCCCCCATTTACTGATCCCCCACTGATCCCCTACTAATCCCCTTACTGATCCCCCTACTGATCCCCTACAAAATTCACTGGAAAAAGTAATACAACAAATTTAAAAAAAAAAAATATTTGAGGCTGAATAAAGTTCAAGGATAAATTCGGTTGGAAGATAAACACAAGCGTCAATCGAGCGACATAACAAACCGGAAGTCGATCCAATCAACTTCCGGTTGTAGTGTCGCTTCGTGTAGGATTATCGTCGAACTGTTTTCGTTTCTTTCTGTCTTCGTTGTTGCCGTTATCGTGGCTTTTCGTAGACACGGATAACATACGTGATGATGCTTCCATTTATTTTGCGCTCGTTTATCGTAGAAGAGAGCTGGGGTACTTGTAATGAGGGTGAAACGAGTTTATCTAAAGTAGGTCCTCCATCGGACCAAGTTTCCACCATCTTTGAACTCTGACGTAAGCCAGAATTTATCCTTGAACTTTATTCAGTCTCAATTTTTTTTGTAAATGTTTTTTCTTTTCGTTTAACTTTTTCCAGTGAATTTTATAGGGGGTCAGAAGGGGGATCAGTAAGGGCATCAGTAAGGGATCAGTAGGGAACAGTGAACGGGGGATCATTGTTTTGTCGAAGCCCGCTAGAAGCGAGAGATGTATACAAGTGATGGCGTTTTGATCGAATTTGATCGTAAGTTACACAACCCACCTCGATTAGCTTTGCTACATGCGGGTTGTGTATTTCTCTAAATTGTAATTTTTAAATTATTGAAATAAGGGGATGATGATGATGATGATGATGATGATGATGATGATGATAGGCACAAAGCTTCATGGGGAGATTTATCTTGGACATCGAGTACCACCGGAATGGTCGTCCACAAGTTCAGTGCCAGTTAATGATCAAAAAGGTGCTTGAGATTTCGCCAAAAGTTGCTTTTCTAAAAGTTGCTTGTCGTTTTCAAAAAGTTGATCAAAGATCAAAAGGTTTCTCAAAAGCTGTTCGTTATTAAAACAATTAAGAATACTTAGTTTCGCTTTTAAGGTAAATTTCTTCTTTTCTGGTCCTATGCGATTGACAGGTTGTCAACTATTCAACCAACTACTTTTAGCGACACAAAATGTGCATCTGAAGCATGATTTTAATAGCATTCGCCACTGTATTCAGCATCAACAGTTATTTTGATAACTGAGGGTCATTTCCGGAACATGGAAACAATAATTTTTAAAAACATCATGAGCACAAAGACTTGAAATAGCACTCAAATAAAAAAATCCATGAACTTAATAAGAGGAATAAAAGATCCGAAGAAGACGGTAGATGTCTTACAGGGGGAGGTAGGTGACTGGAGTGGAGTCTTATTTAGTCTGGGACTTGGTTTGTTCCTTCCAGTTGAGTCTAGATTCCGGATTCCGGATTCCGGATTCCGAATTCAGCATTCTATCTTTTAGGTAAGCCCGCTGAGTAAAATGGCGGTAACCAAGATGGCGACTGACGCAAGTACGTCTCTTGTATCTTTTTTTAAGCCTAAAAGTAAATTTTGTTTTACCATAAGAGGGGTAGTCCGCGGAGTAGTCCACAGGGTAGTCCGTGGAGTACTCCGTGGGGTAGTCCACGAATTGGGGGTCAGTGGGTAGTCCACGGAGCGGGGGTCAGTGTTTTCAACTCTCCCCCAATGGGAGTCGTGTTTGGCCTGTCCATTTTATTTACCATCAAAGTGGTACAAAATAGCTGTTTCGGTGTTTCGGCGTTTCGTTTCGCTGTTTCATGGTTTAGTAATGTCCCGTTTATGGTATCTCTTTTTAAAATATACAATAATTAAGATGCACATTTTACTGTGAACTCAGAAAAACCGTGAACACTGCAGACTATATAGAATTTTTAATGCTTGCAATAATTGTTTGTTTCTTTTTTTATCATTATGTTTAGCCAAAACCAATGCTGTGGCTCCAAAGAAGTCATCCACAGGTACATGTAAAAACCTTGGTGATATCTTTTACATTATTCTATTGTCAGGGCGAATTGTGATCTGAGTTTCCTTTGGTGCCTTTCAAGGGGAATAGGTTAGTAATGCTAATAAGTTCACTGATGAAACTCTGGTTGTTAATGTTAAGGTTTTTTAAAAACTAAGTTACATTAGTGCTTATTTTCCTTCTCAGGGTTTTCCTTTTTGGCTGGCGGCTGACGATTTTCGCTGCCTATGAACGGCTCAATCGCTGGAAGCTACGCGCCAAAGAATTGCTGTTGTGCAGTAATAATTTTCGCTTGCACACCCATAATCTCTGCCTACTTTGCTCAAGTTGGCTGCAACTCCATTTGAAAAAGAAAACCCTGCTTCTACATACATACATGTACCAGGCATTGTGTTAACGCAGAAATTGTGCATTTTTACGCAAATAAAATCCAAAAATGTATCTTTAAAATTTTAATGCATCCCAGGAAGCAAGACATAATGACTTGAAGTAGTCACTCCACTTGCATTGACTTGTCAGTAAACTTAGTTGGAAACCCCAATTTGACCAGACATATGGGTCCCAGATTCCAGAATGAAAAATCCTTAAGTGCCATCCCTGTTAACCTCATCTTTACAGATGCATTTGTTGTTTAATATTTTATTGTAGCTGTTTGCTCCCCAGAAATTTCATACATGTATGTAATTTGATTTTTGTCTCTTAGCCACAAAAACCTCCCAAGAGACTTCCATGTATAATGATAGATTGGCAGATAACATTTTGTCACCAATCTTTGCCCAAACATCTGCTGATCCAGAGAGTAGTGACGATGATTACGTGGAAGAGATCATTGTGACCTGCCCACCTCCACCATTGCCTTCCTTGGATTCAAGGCAAGAAGTGGGCCATGAAAGGCCTAAATCTTCATTTCCTCCAAGAAAGTGCATCAATGTCACTTGCAAAGAAGAAAAAGAGTGGCTGAAAGCAGAGATTGCTTCTTTGAAGGAAGAAATTGAAGAATCTAAGTGAACTTCAATATCAACAGACTTTTATTTCGTTAAGTGTAAAATCTACCTTATTCACAGGTGTTTCTTTCCTTTATTTAACAATAAAGACTATATTTAACTCTTACATTTCCACATTGCATTGTGGTTACTGTATGTTTGCAGTGCATCAAGGGGAAAGCTTGGTTACTGTGTTTGTCAAGGTTTCTATCAATTGTGATGTTAAGAACAGTTTTGAAATAATTTTATAACTCTTGGGTATTTATATCAAATTAATGTCCCGTAAAATTAATTATGCTATTATGTACTTCTCTAACCTTGAGTGTTTGTTTTGGAGATAGCTTGGAAACAAGTCTTGAATTTTGCATCCAAAAATCTGTATGAAACTTGTGAACACGTCTGATCAGCCCATATAAAATTGTTCCGATGTTGTTAACTAACTATTTCTGCGTAATTT
>JAEMWC010000973.1:142500-155000 GCA_016490735.1 Pachyseris speciosa | reverse complement strand
CGAGAAGTAGCCGCATTTTTCTGAGGTGGTTTGTTGTACATACGCTGTTTCTTTAACGATTAAACATTCTTAAACTCAAGACCGACTGACATTTATAAAATAAGTAGAATTAAATACCATCTTTTCTCGATCAAATGATAGCGGCAATCAACTTCATTTGGAAGATGACACTTAACGGAAATATGCGATGAGGATTCGTCTGATCTCAGTTAGTAGCTTTCACCAGGCAGCGCTCATTGTACAGCGCTGATTCGTCATATTTCCTCGTATTTTTCACAAATGTTAATCTTGGTCGTCGAAAAACACTTGACAAGAGCAGAGAACATTGATTTCACGGGCAAGTAATACATCCATGGCCACTACATTTCCAGTTATCAGTCCCATCTCCCCATCCTCGCTTGGCAAGATTGAAACAAGTATCTCGCTGACGATATGCTAGTTGCTTGGCAACGGACGAGAGAACAACTGAAAAGATATTCAGAGTCCCAAGCAGGAATCGAACCTTCGACCTCCGTAACACCGGTCGGATGCCGACCTTGCGCAAATAATTTTACTCTGTTTTAAGGTTTTCAGGAAGAAACAAGGAACAACATGATGAAATATCTCCTTGATCGCCCTAGAACTACAAGACGAAAGCCATTCCCTACTATGACATGGTGTTTGTTCTGGACTCGTCAGTCTCTATATCCAGGACCGACTTCAATCTCAGTGCGACCGCTGCACAGAGCCTGGTGCCAAGGTTTGAGCCTGACTCGCTATTCGCTGCTGTGACATTCGGTACCAGTGCCCCCGTTAGCTTCAAGTTTAATTCATCAAAGGTAAGCTTAACGATTAACACAGTAATTCTCCCTTCTGCCATATTGACTGGCCAACCACAACTCAGTTCATCCGAGACAAAAGAGGTTCCGAATCTTATGTTCGGCTGTTTATGCATGAGGTAGTTTCCAAAACAATGTGTCAGCTTGCTGAAAATGTCCTGAAGAGTTCCTTATGCTCGATTTGAAAATTTCTTTTTTCTTGTTGTTTCTCCAGCTTGCAATTGAGGAAATTGGTAAAATGCAGTATCAAGGAGGCAGAAGAAACATTTTGAATGCCCTGAAAACGACTCAGAACATGCTGTTGCTGAACCGTGACTCTGGCGTTCGTGCGGGTAGCCGCAAACGAGTGCTTCTTGTGACTAACGGGCCATCTGAACGGAACCCAAATGACACCGCAAAACTACAAAAGATTATGTGGACAGCTACACAGATAAAAACACGAGGACCAGAAGTGTTCCTTGTGGCTGTGGGTAACAGGCTACCCAGAATTGAAGAGCTTGTTGTGATACCAAGTTCCACTGATGCACACTTCTATCGCTTGTCCAATATGACCGCCTTCAAGCAAATAGTGGATGGAATCCCTGCGCATATTCTTTACCAAGATAATTATTTTGACGAATAGTGTTAGAAAGCTTGTAAAGCTAAATTTTAGTTCAAGTAGAATTACACCAAAGTGAAAGGAATTGAGTTTTTAAGCGCTATACATAGTGTTCTGTCTTACAAACTCAGCAGCCTGCCATACCCCTCAGAACTAATTTTCTTCTGATTTTCTATTTCAAGGGGCTGCGTTCTATTCATGATTAGTATAAATCTACTAGCGTTCTATCACGAATGCCGTTCTCTAGTTGGCTACCCTACTCGCTATCTATTCTGTGATAGATAGTGAGTAGCGGTAGTCAACAAAATAGCGCCCGCTTTTTCGCGTTTTCCAAGTGTCTGTGAGGAAAAATTAGATTATTTACTTGTTTAGTTTGAACGACTAGTAGATTTATACTAAAACAATTAGATTATTCGCTCTCGATTTCTATGCGTGATAGCTGATGAGGGCGCAGCCCGAATCAGCTATCACACGATAGAAATCTCGAGCTCATAATCTAATTGTTAAATATCAACTTGTTAAGAACAAGACACACTCTGGTCAGGAGTGTTTTCAGTGGAGAGGGGCCGTGATTCTGCCTTATTCTTACTAATTTTCGCGCGCACTTAATTTCGCGATTTGGGGAGAAATAGAGAACCGAGGTGTATTTAATTTCGCGATTAAATACGTTTTAATTACCTGTTCCAGCAGCCGGAAAACAGAAACAAAGGTAACCACATAAAAAGCCACGAAAAAGCTTACCACAATAGCAGTACGAGTTTTGTATGAGCAACCAATTCGAGACGGTTCAGCAACTGTAATAAAAGTTTTTATTGTATTAAATTTCTCGATTTTAATTTTTGCGCGGTTTATTTTAAGCGAGTATCAAATTTCGCGATTTCAAAAAAATTGCAAAAATTAGTTGGAATAAGGTACATAAATTGCGGATGAAAACATTGCTACTGTGAAGAACCAGGAAAAAAACAAACATTTCACTGCTAAACTAATTAGAGATATCTCGTCTCCATCAATGACCCCTGTTAAGAACAGGACAGTCTTTTGGGGCCGCTTTTTCATTAAGGTGCCCATTGACGTAGGGTTTCTAAGAGCTTCCGCGCTGATTATATCACATAGGAAAAAGTTTTTAGTTTTGCTGCAGGGAATTGCGCACTATATTTCTCTGAACTCTAGAGGTTTGTAGAAGCAATTCAGAAACAGGACGTAGCTGCAGCATAAGCATTGAAAACAATATATACATTGTTACAGTTTTCAAAGTCTTTCATCCCTCTAAGTGAAGCCAATGTTTACCAATACCAGTGAAAGTGAAAACAATGTGATCGATTCTGGACAAACTACCATTTCAATCAATCTGGACAATGCGCTGCCCTTAAGCTTAACGGGAAGATTGACGCGTATGTGAATCTCCCAGGAAGCAGAACTGGTGCGTTACTAACCTCCAAAGCACCCTCGTACATTTCTGTTTTCCTCTGTTCTCCGCACCAGAGAGCTCCTCCAAGCAACTTACCACTTGATCACGCACGAATAAAAATACAACACCCACATTTTTCGTTCCACATCAAATATGTATTTCAACAGTCTTCGCAAATTACTTAAAGAAAGACGATGTCTTGGCATCGACGGACGCATGACGGATGTCTGTGGATTTCTGATGAGGTTTTTGAATGCTCGTCCAGACACTGTCATCAGCTAACAAACAAGAAAAAAGAATGCAAGTGAATAGTAACAACTGACAGGTACTGTGGTCACCATTTGTACTGCACTGTTTTAAGTACCTAACATAGAATAAATAGAAAGCATAACGAGATACCAATAATAGGTAACATCCCACAAGCGTAAGCCAATGAAACACAAACACTACTGACGGATGAATACATTTTGTCTTTAAAGATCTTATAGTTTAATACCTGACTGAAGAAGGAAGTGGGATAGGTTATTTTCCTCTCTTGAGAAAGTCCCACTGAACTGAGACTGGTTTAGAATTTCTGCAGAACTGGTTGTGTTGTCTGTTGAATATTTCTAGCGTACTCTAACTTTCTTAATAGTTCAGGCAAATGAGGTTTGGGCGAGGAATGGCTTTCTTCCAATGACAGAATGGTTGTTTCTGTGAAATAAAGTTAGTCTTGTTGTTAAAAATGACTTGTTGTTGGCTCAACAAGGGCTTAATGTTTACTTTTCTTCTGTTTTAGCAATTTCTAGCATGATCTGCACCAATAGAAGATAAAGATCAAACTGATTAAAGGCAAATTTAAACTGCAACATTTTATTATGCCTGACTTCTTTTCTACTTTGTTTGCTTGAGTAGTTGATAAACGTTTAGGGAGGGGAGCGAGGGGAGAATCACTACCTACACTGTCACAGAACAAAAGGAGGGGAGGGGAGGGAGGCCATCAGGGAGGGTTGGGGAGAGGCAATGCACCTGAGCTGTCATCATTCAATCCATTTCGATTGGCAGCCTCACAATCGAATGTAACATCCATGAAGAAATCTGCTGGATTATTGTGCGCTTCACAAATAAATCCTACAAAAACGAAGATATAAACACCACTGTAATTTAAAGTATGTATGGAAAAATGAAGTGCATGATTATTACAGCGAACAAATTAAATTTGCTTCAATCATCCATATATCAAAGTGTACAAAGTACACCGTTAGAATATAGTAGGATTAAGTCCTACTATGTGGAAGTGCCATCTTGATATTAAAACACAAGGGACGTAAACCGTTCCGGGTTTCAAATGATAAAAAGGGGGTGTCCCTTATGTGTTTTAATATATTATGTCATGTGTTTATCGTTTTAGACGGGGATTTGAAAAACCAGTGAGAAATTCCAAACCAAACCCACACGAATGAACGAACCGATATATGGCCGAAATCGGAACGAAACGACTAAAGACCGAACGGCCAAAGAACCAGACGACCGAACAAATGAACGACGAACAAATGAAACGGCCGAAAGGCAAAACGAACCAACGGCCAAACAACCGCCCGAATAAGAAACGACCGTCCAGCCGAACAGAGGATCAAGGCAACAGGGAAGGGATTTACTCATGGTTGATTGTTTTTCCTCTTAATTTAATTTTTCAATTTTTTTTAATAACTATTAGAAAAGAGCAAACGGGTGAATACTCAGAAAAGATTTGAATGTTTATAAATACTGCATAAGGATAAACCTGACTTACCACTGAGCGAGTCTGGTTTTACGCTCGGAATTACCACTATTAATAAACAGGTTTTTCTGTTTGTAATAATTTTGACCATATCAGTTTAGATTTGAATCAGGTATTTTCCTATAGACATATATCAGGTATTTACCTATAGATTATAAGTTAGTGAGCTCACTAAAGTAGGTGTTCAAACGGCGTAGACTGATAGTATTAAGTGAAACAAATTGTCGGCTCAGAAGGTCTGCCATTCTCGTCAGAGGCACAGTGACAAGACCTCGGTAGAGAGATCACAAAAGCATAACGCTAAGCAAGAAAGACAAAACAAAACAAAAACACACGAACCAACACAACCTGCTATGTGCGGGAAGGGGAGAACGGTTGCAAATTGCGCGAAGAGAGAAACCGTTGCAATGAAATAAGGTGAGTACGAGGATGATGTTAGCGCTCTTAAAGGGTTAACTCTCTAACCACACGTTTCAAACTGTGGTACCGCAGCTGTCCATGTGCGCGAAGGGGAGAACAGTTGCAAATCGCGCGAAGAGATAAACCGTTGCAATGAAAATAGGTGAGTACGAGGATGATGTTAGCGCTCTTAAAGAGTTAACTCTCTAAGCACACGTTTCAAACTGTGGTACCGATCGTAACTTTTTTTGTACATCGCACAGAGGTACTCACATCCATTTTCACAGTAAGGTGCACACAGTATGTAGACCATATGCAAAAATGGCTGCCTTTCAATTCTTCTTTTGTTCGTATTCAAAATAGCCTCACTAACCTCGTTCCTGATAACGTCTCAAAAACGTTAGATTAGTGAGGCTATTTTCAATACGAACAAAAGAATAATTGTAAGGCAGCCATTTTTGCATAGGGTCTCTATTGTTTAAGCTTTGGCATTTTTCTGCCCCAGTCCGCGGTCCCGTGGCACAAAAATGGCGCAAGTAAGCTATGTACATCACCTATATCCTCAAAGTACTTGATTGCTTAATTTGCGGGGCCCTGGTACACAAATTCACCAACGGACAGCAGTGAAAGGGTGTCAAAAGTCTTAAATATGGAATAGCGAGACTGGTGGATGGACATAATCACTGTCTTCCCTACGAAAGATAAAACCGTTAGAAACTCGGCGATCGTTAACTCGTTGTATATATCGCTGTAACACAGTTAAAGTGACGGAGAAAAAAAAACTTTAACACTGTGATAACTTTCAAGACCTTCGTATGTAAGCCGACAGTTAAAAGGGCTATGTCCACAAATTCATATATTACAAACCAACAAAATGACCAGCTCCCAGTTGGCTTGTTAGCTCAGTCGGTAGCATGGGTTCGAATCCTGTACAAACCTGAATTTTTTTAGGATTAACTTTCACTACTGCTTAAGTTGTGTCTATAACTGCGATGATCATTCACATATTCATTCTTTAATCCGCAGTTGAAATACATGATTTTCATATATTCATTCTCATATCATCATCATGAGTCAGGCAACTGTTTTTCAACTTTTCCTTCGCAAATATACTGGATGTCTTTATCTCACAATTCTAAGACCACTTTGTTATTCAAAAATGTTCCTAGTTTTGATTTGTCACGAGTTTTGAGCGCACTACCAAGACCAAAACAGCCCATTTGAGGGAGGTAGTGGTTTCGGATAAGTTACCGCCAAGCCTCTTTGTAACTGTTAATCCGCGCTTTAATATTGTGCTAAAGCTTGTAAAAGTGGCCATCCCATAAATCATTCTACGAATAATAACTTTTCTACTGCCGTGAAAAAGAAGGTCTCCGCACTTTACCTACCCTTGAAGAAGCTGAACAACGGACACAGCAGTGGAAGCATCTAAGCCAGTGGTTGGTTCATCAAGGAACAAAACTGATGGCGACATTATCAGCTCCTTTCCAACGTTAGTACGCTTACGCTCTCTTCCCGAGATACCGCGGATAAACTCGTTTCCGACCTTGAAACAAACACACTTTGAAAATACTCTTCGATCGTACGTTCAGCGGTTTACATTTAAAGGCTAAAATCTCATAGCCATGAACAAACTTAAACACATCAAAATTGATGAACCCTTTCTGTAAGCACTGAGAAACGTAAGTTATGTGGCTTCGCATTTTTCTTGCGCTGGCGAACTCTGAGCAGATAAGAAATAATGCCCAATCAGTTATAACCCAGGCATATTTTCGTGAACAGCATTGACAGTGCCCACAGAGTCACTCTTATAAAAAGAAAGAGAAAAGAAGGAAATTGAACTCTTTGAAGGAAACTTTTTGCAACATCGATGGGAATTTGGCTTGGAGGATAATACCATAACCAAAATCAAACTGGAAACTCATAAGTAATACCAAGTGTGTACAAGCATTGTTTTAACAACAAAACAACTGAAAATTTAAATGAGAACATTTTCTGTAACAACTCTTAAACACGAAGACGCGCTATATAAGGAGCGGTATCTAAGGTACGTTCGGATCATTTGTCACATCAACCGTCGACCCATACATAACTCCGTGAAAAGAAGTGCAATAAAAGACCGCTTCTGAGCAACAAGTTTGTAGTGTTTTGTGTCTTTCTTGTTTTCTAGTTCCTCAGTGACTTTTATCTCCATGGAAGAATATGTGGAGGTTTGTATGTTCTGAAATTGACTGCCAATGTTTACGGCGCTAATTTTGAAATTCGAAATGGTTTGAAAATGCAAATGAAACAGGGGGCGGAGCTTTTCCTTTTATAGCACGTCTTCGTGTTTAATAAAACAACTTAGAGTCTGCGACCCCGGATCAGTTTCACATAAAAATTTTTCCTTGTTTGCACTACACAATGGCGCGCTGGTAAATGGAATGTGACAGTGACATTTTTTGCACAGATACGTTTGCATTTTCTGCTGTGACGACTTGTTTTTTGCTCTTTTTTCTCGGTTTTTGTTTCACGAAATAACTATGAACCTCTTTGTTATTTAGGCTACATAACATCCATTCAACAGATCCCCTGATGATGTTTCATGTAATACCTTTGAATCAGCTACAGGGAACAACCCCAGATCACTTAGAGTTGCCTCTACTCTCTCTTTACGTTCACGTTTACTCAGCTTGCTGGGAAGTCTTAACGCCGCAGAGAAATGTAAGTTCTCTCGTACAGTTAAAGTTTCCATCACAACATCGTCCTGCAACAAAAGAGAGGAAGAAGTGTCATTTTTGAGTTTAAAGTGTATCCCCTCTGAACTGTGACTTTTACTTTCACAAACCTGTACAACATGTCCAGTGATGCACTTGAAATTTTCAGGCTGCCTGAGGCCATTGACAAGGACCACACCTGACAAGTGTTTGCGATCCTTACGCCCTGCTAAGACATCAAGAAGCCTACAATAACAAGCAAATTGAATTGTGTACCTAATACTTACTAATTCAACTTGGGAACGAGGTTGTTGCTAACTTTCGCGCGAGACCTGGCAACAGAAACAAAAAAAAACCTCTTCAGAATTACCATGAGCACAAGTCTCAAGAAAAATCCTGCTACAAGAATCTCGAATGAGCAACCGGTTCGAAAGAAAAAATTAATACAGGAACTATAAAATTTGTATTGTTTGTTGGTGTAATATGGCATTTTATTATATGATTGGTTCTTTCAGCTGTCAAGATGAATCAATTCTCCTGTTGTGATTGGCTACCCGTGAGGTCAAGATGGCCTTGGCCAATATCCTGGTATCTTGACCTAATAAGCTTGGCCAAATTCGTGATTTTAATTTTGCGCGGTCCATCAGTTTTTGGCATTTTCGTAATTCGCGATTTTTTTAAATCACGAAATTCGCGTAAAATAGAAATAATAAGGAATCCCACTGAAAAAAGCTGTATATTAAAAGTTAAGAAATTCAACTCTCAACTGATCTATGAACTCAAGAACGACAACCCAAGTTAAGTGATTCTTAATTAGAGCATTAACAACACAAGCTGGCCAAAGAAAACTGAGTCCCCTAATGAAAAACGAACAATACAAAATAAGCTAACTACTCATGTTAGTTTCGAGCCCTGGATCATAGATGACATCAGTAAGTATTACAAAATCTAGTTGACTGTTTCTGACTATCTTTTCTATTACAGTTTTCATAGTTTGCTATATTTTATTGATGACAACAGCTGACCCACTGCAAAACACACCAGTGTCACGATAGCAATGTACTTTAGACATATTTAAATCTCTAGATCCGGAATTTCTTTTTCAACTTATTTCCTCCTGGTATTCTAAAGTCTGATTTAACTAAAAGTTCCTTCTTTGTGGAACAAACTATGTTTGAAAAAGCGATTCCAACAAAACTGTTACAAACCAACTCAAAGTTCCATTGTTTCAGCGTTTTTATTCTAGTTTTTTTTATAATTAAATAGTTTGTACCTTAGTACATGATTGTATTTTTTCTCTATATAGTAATTTTTTTACTTAGCAGGACCCCGTTAATAATAGCACCATTGTGCTGAAGAGGCCTTCCAAGGGGTGGTCTAGCTAGAGTCGTATTATTGCTCGTTTCCGACTCTGTATGTTGCTTTTTTCGTTAGGGACAAATATGTCACTGTTACAAAGAAAACAAAGAGGAATGGAAAGTGAACTGTCCCTGTCGCAAACTTTCGCGCTTTTTCTGCTAAGTTCTGTCTGTTGTCTGTGTGTTAGGAGAAGATTGTTGATTGTTTTTGGAGCCATGTCGCTTGTCGCTTCTACCCTAAGAAGGCCTCACTGAAGGGTTATCCTGCATAAATATTAGATAATGTTAATAATAATATTAATATTATTAATAATATGGCCTTGGAGCCATATCAGTCAACTTTAAGGAGTACATGAAGCGAATCGGCGTGAACGTGAGGTTGGAAGTGATCCAGAAAACAGCATTGCTGGGGACAGCAAAGATACTAAGGAAAGTGCTGTTCCTGTAAGAAAAAGGAACAACAAAAGCTTTATTTATCCCTTATTTTAAACAAAAATTCACAAGTAGCATTATTAAGATAATTAAATAAGGGTAACTGACAACCTGAATTACCCTGAGATAGTTAAAAATGCCAGGTTGCCAGTTAATAATATATATATATATTACAATTTGTAGTCGGTAGGAAACTGAACACGCACAGAAACGTTAATACAGTGAACGAAAATAATTATAAGATTAACATTAAATAAATTGTAGGTGTTACTGTATGACTGGCTGCAATAAATGCCGGTATTTGTTTGAAGACATTAGCAGAATTCATTAATAATTGTTAGTAACCTGGGACCTGTTGTGACTTGTTGTAACCCGCTCAAGGACTTAACCAGGCCGAATATCCTGTCTGAGTCTATAATGAATGAACATAATAATAATAATGATGATGATGATGATGATGATGATGATGATAATAATAATAATAATAATAATGATGATGATGATGATGATGATCATAATAACAATACAAACTTTATTAAAGTCTCAAATCTTTCTAGCCGAGCACAGATACTCAACTAATTGATGCGCCTAACTCAAATCACCTCTAAATAATATAGAAACAAATCAAATGTTGGTTCTTGGGAAGAGGGGAAGGCCAGAGTGCCTGGAGAGAAACCTCTCATACGAGAATTGAGAACCAACAACCTCAACCCACTAACCACTGAGCGATTCATGTGGAATAAAAGTGGCCATGAGCCACTGAACTCAGAAAATGAGTTACAAACCACTAACAAATCACATTTTAACCATTTATGCAAATTAGTCAATTTCAACATTACTCCCATTTTACGCATGATCAGCCCTGCTAAAATGTTTTGTCGTAGTGGGCAGCAGAGCTGAAGTAGTAGGAAGCAATTGCCAGCAAACCTTGCCTGCTGAGAAGTCACAGTGGAGTCCAAGTGTTAAAGAAACACTGGAAAATCTGGACCATTTACAGACTTAATGAAATGTCTGTGAATCTTAAATTTACAGACTTTTTATGAGAGTTCAAATCTGACCTACTTTTACATATGGCATACAAAATATCTGTAAAATAATTTTTATAGATATTTTATACACTTTTTGTGGTATTCCTTTTTAGAATGTTTATGAAATGATTATGAAATTTAACTGCTGAAATAAGAAGGAAAACTGAAAAATTTACAGACTTAACAAAATCTCTGAAGAATGTTTGTAAATTTGACAATTACAAAGATTTTCTATGTTTATTTTATCCCCTAAAATCTCTGTAAATCGGTACAAGTATAGCATTTTAAAATCTCTGTAAATTGACACAAGCAGGACATAGCCCCCATGATGCGGAGTTAAGTTAACTGAGTTACTACTGTTTGAGTTATTATAACTCCAAAAGGGTAGTGTGCAGCTTTCGTCTTGGATCTCAACAGCGTTTGTTTTTAAATGGCAAGCAGTGCGCGCGGCAAAGAAGGACGGCCTCAAAACTATTTCCTCGCCAAGTTTGTGCTTCCCGAGCGGCTGGGCTCATTTCCCTTTCGGGCGCCATAAGCATTGGCCGTTTGGCCGAGAGGCAAAGTGTTTAAAAATAAACGGTAGTAAAGTGCCAAAGAGTCGTTTGAAAGACAAACCATACTTTTTGGGCTTAGCCCTTCACTGGAGGTATGTAGATGATTTGAAATTGCGTACTATTGTTCTTTATTATCTTCTGACCGAGAGGGAGCTCCAGGGAGTTGGGTTAGACTTGGGCATGCGCAAACGAGCTCATTCCCGGTAGGCAATTCGTAGTTTTGGCGCCCGTTTCAACTCAAACTTCGACTCGTGGAAGACAGTTTGGGAGGAATTTCTCCCACTTCGAATGGCTTTTTACCTCAAGATCTTAGAATAATGGAATTTAATAGTTTTACAACGTATATGCGACCGGTTGGCAAGCTTCTTCCATGGTAATCGAGTGCTGTTGGTTCAAGTTTTTGGTCTCCATGTTCAGTGATGGTTGCCTTGGTCTGCTGTAGATTTCAAAGGTAAGCATATTGGCCATTTTAGACTGTAATATTTCCAATATATAGTACTGGCTGGGTGTATGTATCTCAAATAGCTTGCTATACGAAGAAAATACAAGTGACTAGTGGTATTTCCACGGTATATAGTTGTACCACTCGAAAGCATTGCATAACTACAGTAGTACGTGCAGCTGTATAAAATTATGCTATCTTGCTAATTCATTACCGTGTTTGTTCGTAATACAAGCAAGGGTTAAGCTTACTGCATGTGCAGGTAAGGAATCGTAGCTAAGATTGCGGCAAACTAGGTGCTCAACTGGCTTACACTTGATTAGATCCATTGATTTACCTGTAGTTGGTGGCAAAGTGAGCTTTTGGTGTGATCATAAATTAATGTACTTGTACTTAAACTCAATTATAAATTTTGCTTTCCAAGTGTCTCTAAATTAGATGACAAGACTCCACAAAGTCCCATCCACTAATTACGTATACACTTACAAAATAATGTAAGACCCAAACTCTGTTTCGGGAGCAGGGTTAGCACAACAGTAATACAATGATTGTATTTAATTATGTATGGAACTGTGTGGACATCTTTTGAAATTAGCTTTCCAATTTAAAGGCCTATTTTTCTCCCTTGATCCAATGTTGGCATCTGTTTTTGTTTTGAAATTGCGCTGTTGTTAAAGGAAGGAAACATTTAGCTCTACACTAAAGCATACAGCTGTAGGAGCAAAACAAAGCAACACAGCAGTGTAGACCTCATCACAGAGATCTCATCAAGAAAGAAATTATCACTCAGTTTAGACAATTGTAGAATGCCCAGTGGGGCATGAAAATTGCAGTTCATAAAGAGACACAATGACAAGTCAGATTGAATTGACACTGAAGAGTGGAGCCAAGCCACATAGTCCATGAAGCAAACTGACCTTGAACTAAAAGCATCAAACATGAGGAAAACAGTTATCCAGACATATACACAATTTACTCATCATCAAATCAGTTTCCAAATTGCAGTAA
>JAEMWC010000973.1:112500-137500 GCA_016490735.1 Pachyseris speciosa | reverse complement strand
CACTGTAATAGCCTCCTATGCAGCTGTTACTTACATGTTAGTCGTATTCTCCCTCCCCACCAACATCTGCTGAATGGAGCCGGACATTCCCTTCCCAGGAACTGACTAATCACATCATGGCTGTTAAATTTTGGTGGCTACATGTAAGTTCCTGTAGCCTCCTTTGCAGCCATTTTTGTCAGTTCTCTTCTCCCTCCAGATTGAATACTTAGACAGAATGGGAATGGAATTTCCAGCTTAGTTCACCAGACATTAGTGGGGAGGAATTAAGGACAGACCCAAACAACAGCTGCAAAGGAGGCTAATGCACATAAGTGATGTTTTCAACATTAAGAAATACATGTACATGTATACACCAATGTATCTATATGCATAGATACATAATTATATTATGTGTTGTATCATACAAATCAAATGCTAGCATTTTCTTTGTTCCTTCAATCAGTTTAGTTCATTTAAAGTCTTTTTTTTTCTTTTACAGAAAGAAAAATAGCACATCAGAGTATCAAGGACACCAACTTCATTGCCAAAGGAATTTGTCTTGGGTGGTCATCTATTTATGGTCTGGGAAAAGCCATCAGTATAAATTTATTCTGATGAGTGGCAACTCTGTGATCATCTTTCAGTCAACTGCAGCCTGTTGACATCCTAAAACATTTTGTTTTCTTTAAACCAAGGTTTTTCATTTCCTTAAGGATGAAAAATTACATGTACATACATAATTACATTAACATTACATGTACAGTACCGGTTAAAAGTAAGTTGACAGTCTTGACTCGATCCTCACGAGAATCAAGTATTGAGGATCGAGTCGAGAATCGAAACTCATTCACTCGAAACTCAACTCTATCCTCGTTACTCGATTCTCGCAGGAAGCACTCTATTGTTATTCATCGAGAATGTGATTCGACTTTCCGAGTTCTTGATGAAAGAACGTAGTTGTTCTGTATGGACACTTATGTAGACACTACAACAATTTCCGTTCGAACAATGTAACAAATTCAAGCTAAAGGACAGCGCGGTGACAAATACTGTCAAAAGTCATTTAGGTTTTGAGGACGCAGTGTACTTCTCGAGGAAATATCGCATACTGCATAAAAAAAAAACAAAAAAACAAAAAACAAGGTCAAAAGACATTTAGTTTCTTTCAAGGTCACAGCATTGTGCTTTTCTACATAAAAATTCCGATGCTAAATTTTGAACCGTTTATATGGCCGCTCGTTAATAAGCGCAACGAATCAAGATCACTGCGGTTCATCACGGACACTGTCATCAAAAGCGATCAAAATTTCGAGAAAGCCGGCTATTTGTCAACGAAAATGCACAGTGTACAAGTAGGCGAATAGTGTAGTCGCTGGCCAGTAGCCGCTTGGCAAGCGTAAGGAATTCAAGGCTGGCGCGATTGATCGAACAAGTTTCGACAAACCTGCGCTCATCGACCACAAGGACGCAAACAAGACATGGTAGCTTATCGTATGTACAACGCCAACTTTGAAAATCGCTCATCGCCTTTGAAATAAATAAATTGATAAACGTTCGATGGAACACTAGTAAAACTCCGAGGAAACATCCGAAGTGAAATACATGTATAATTTGAATAGAAACATCGCCGAGATGATCTTCACTCTTCGGCCAAAAATAGCGCAAAGTAAACATGGAGGAGTTACATTGTAAAAGTTATTCCTAAGAACGGTCGAAGAAAACGAACGAGCACCATTAGTGAACACATGTATTGACACGTACACATATCGTATTTCATCTTAAAATTATGCGTGTCTGTGACAAAAACATGCAATGCTCAGTCGGCCAAGTTTTATTCATCGAACATCTGTTACTTATTGGGAGATATTGTAGTGGTGTGGTCAGTCCTTGGCCATTCTGTTCTTTCTCAAGCGTTGATTTCTGCAAATCTGCCCATCTGTCAAAGAGGTTGAATCACATTTAGAAACATATCGCTTACTGAATGACTACTCTTGCATCGTTTGCGTTCCTTCGAGTAGCTGAAGTTGCTTTTCAAGATGTCATCCCCAATTTGCTCGAGAGGTCTATCGAGTGATCAGCCAAGCGACAAGCTCATTTTCTCTGATCTTGCGAGGCCCGATCCTCGACTCGATTCTCGATGGCTGAGCCTCGATGCTCGAAACTCGCAGGAATCGATTATCGAGGATCGAGTCGAGACTCGAAAGAGACTGTCAACTTACTTTTAACCGGTACTGTACATGTATATCATAAAGAAAACGTTAGCTTGTTGAAACCTTCAGTTGAATAGCACTTGGTTAATTGTGTCTGAGAGGGCTCTGGTGACTTCTATTTTATGTACATGTACATGTACAGTGTGCCTCTGAGTGACCTCAGAGTTCAGTTTAACATAAAGAAAGGTTGCTCTTTCTATCTGGTTATTCCCTCTTAACACACCTCATACAGTTCAGTGTAACATACCTGTAATCTCTCTTTCTCTCTCTAGTTTAACCCCTCTGAACTGGCGGGTGGCACGCCTCATACAGTTCAGTGTAACATACATGTAATCTCTCTTTCCCTCTAGTTTAATCCCTCTGAACTGGCGGGTGGCATGCCTCAAACAGTTCAATGTAACATACATGTAATCTCTCTTTCTCTCTCTCTAGTTTAACCCTTCTGAACTGGCGGGTAACACGCCTCATACAGTTCAGAATAACATACCTGTAATCTCTCTTTCTTTCTCTAGTTTAACCCCTCTGAACTGGCGGGTGGCACGCCTCATACAGTTCAGTGTAACATACATGAAATATCTCTTTCTGTCTATCTAGTTAAACCCCTCTGAACTGGCGGGTGGCACGCCTCATACAGTTCAGTGTAACATACATGTAATCTCTTTTTCTCTCCTTCTAGTTTAACCCCTCTGAACTGGCGGGTGGCACGCCTCATACAGTTCAGTGTAACATACATGAAATATCTCTTTCTGTCTATCTAGTTAAACCCCTCTGAACTGGCGGGTGGCACGCCTCATACAGTTCAGTGTAACATTCATGTAATCTCTTTCTCTCTCAAGTTTAACCCCTCTGAACTGGCGGGTGACACGCCTCACAGTTCAGTGTAACATACCTGTAATCTCTTTCTCTCTAGTTTAGCCCCTCTGAACTGGCGGGTGGCACGCCTCATACAGTTCAGTGTAACATACATGAAGTTTCTCTTTCTGTCTATCTAGTTTAACCCCTCTGAACTGGCGGGTGGCACGCCTCATACAGTTCAGTGTAACATACATGAAGTTTCTCTTTCTGTCTATCTAGTTTAACCCCTCTGAACTGGCGGGTGGCACGCCTCATACAGTTCAGTGTAACATACATGAAGTTTCTCTTTCTGTCTATCTAGTTTAACCCCTCTGAACTGGCGGGTGGCACGCCTCATACAGTTCAGTGTAACATACATGAAGTTTCTCTTTCTGTCTATCTAGTTTAACCCCTCTGAACTGGCGGGTAGCACGCCTCATACAGTTCAGTGTAACATACATGAAGTTTCTCTTTCTGTCTATCTAGTTTAACCCCTCTGAACTGGCGGGTGGCACGCCTCATACAGTTCAGTGTAACATACATGTAATCTCTCTTTCTCTCTATAGTTTAATTCCTCTCTACTAGCGGGTGGAACGCCTTATGTTGTCCAGTGTAGCATGCGTGTAATCTGTCTTTCTCTCTGTCTAGTTTAACCCCTCTGAACTGGCGGGTGGCACGCCTCGTACATTTCAGTGTAACATAAAACATTAGTAACTCCAATTGTGAGTTATACCAGCAGCCGTTTGGAATGAAAATATAATTTTCCAGTGTTTATAAGAAACGATAAAGCGAAGGGACGTAAATTATACAACTTCTGCGGCAATTACAATAGAAAGGATACCTTTTTCATGCCGTTCAATGTTCAGTGGCGATGAACTGGCAAGCTCGGCCCTGAAAAATTCACGGCCACTGACGTTTTTAGCGTTTTTCAGGTCGCTTTAGTACCAGCTCGTTTTTGCAAAGAAAACGTTAACATTTTGCAATAAAATACATATCTTTTGGAGATATTGTGTGCACTTTATTTATCGACAGACACTTTGTGGTCCAGCTTTTGTTCACTTTTTATAGACATTTTGTTGGGATTTTGTGTTCTGGCGTTTCATCCTGGTTTGTTTCCCTCTGTCTTTTACAGAGAAAATGTGAAGATTTTGCTGAGATTTCATATGGTACTCCTTGTATATTTACAAACATTACACCCACTTTTTATTAACATTGTGTGCTTTTTATTTGTGTACATTTTATTAACATTTCATGCAGTTATTTTGGTTCGATTTTTAGGAAGATTTTATGGACATTTTATGTTCTTTATTTTACAGAGTTTTTTCCTAGAGTTTTTTTTACAGAGAATACGTTGAGATTTTACAAGCATTTTTACAAAGTTTATGAAATCTCTGTAAATTTTGCTTACAATTTACACAGAAAACATTGAGATTTCACAGACATTTAATGGGGTCTGGACGCGTAAAATTCGGTCGAATCTGCAGACATTTTATAGGGTTCATAAAATCTCTGTAAGTGTGCACGTTTACAGACATTGCAATTTACAAAGGAAATGTATACATTTTACAGAGATTTGACAAACTTTTTTGAAGTCTGTAAATGGTTCAAGTTTTCCAGTGAAAGGGACAAATACTTTACCTTACTTTTGGTATCATCATGGTGCTACTATTTATTAGACATTTCCTTAATTTAAAATTTGTGTCAACCGTATGTCATAATCCTTTCAAGTATTATGGACTGTTTCTGTCATTTTGAGATAGTCTATCTGTTGCTTGTTAAGTCGATTCAAATAATTCAAATAGCGCAACGAGATCTTTAAAAGACTTCATCAGCGATCAATACTTCCTGCTCGAAACTGCGATCAGTTCTGCTTGATGCAGAATGGAAGCATACCCCGGAGCTGTTAGGAATCCTGCCTCGATGGTTGTTGGTAATGTGATGGTTAATGACCACCCGAAAAGGAAACAAACTTCGTTCTTGGTTAATGACATTGTTCGTGATCCACTCAACACGTTCAACTCACCATGTTATGGGCGATATTTTCCTGATCCTACTTATCTTGAGAGCACGCAAGCACAAGCGAGCGAAGATTCGAAAAAAACAAGGTTGGTACTTTCATACCGTTAGTGATAATTAGTTTCTCCGTTAGCACTTGGGGTGTTGTTCAAACATTCATATCTTCTGGACCGTCTTTGCTCTTGCAACCTGCTCTAGAGCATTTTTGTTTAATTAAGGTTACTGAAGAGAAATACTCGAGATGATTCGTTTGATTATAAAGGTGATTATCTTCACAGTGAAAAGCGTTCTCACCTTAACCTTCTTATTCATACTTACTGCTCCATCATGCCATAGAAATGTTAAAAAATTTGGAATTAAAGAGAGAAAATGTAGTACAATTTGAAGCATTCCCTCTATTAAAATGAAAGGATCAATAAAACTGGATACATACATACATACATACATACATCACATTATTTACCCTCGGATGGTATATACCTTCCCAATATTTCAATTCACATCTCGTTTATAATGTGGAACTCCAGATTTTAAGACCAGTCAAAGTGAAACACCCTCAATAGGCAATCCGTTTTCCATGAGATTTTCTGTAGCGATTTCTCGCTTGTGAAAATTTTGTATTGTTTTGAGAGACATCTTAGGCCATCCAGAATAAACGCGTTACACAGTTTTCTTAACTATGTGATTCCCTCTTTTCAGAATGTGTAACGGAGGCAAGCACTGTTGCAAACTCAAGGAAGTCTCCTTCGTCGTTCTCAGTGGTACAAGTGCTACTCCTGGAGCTAGTGTTTGAACAATTATTATCTGGGCTCCAGGGACAGGCAAAGGATTGCAGAGGAGCTAGTTGATAAGCCGGTAATTTCTTTTTAGAAAGTCCAGTAGCTTCGGTTAGGTAAAATCCAGTCGGCAACTTTCGAGTTACAACGTCTACTTCCGACAAAGAAAACTTTGCACTTTATTTCCTTGTTTTCATGTTTAGTTCATTCAAAAGCTCGAATGTGAGGAATTATTTGCCTTTTGCCTCTACAAGCAGTTGCAAAAAGGTTGAGACACTGAATCGAAAATTCCCTTTTTCTAAATAAGACCCCTTTTCCAGTCCAACAGTGAAGGTACAACGCTCCTCCATCCCCCCTCCCCTTTTTCAATGCTGACACCCTTTCGTTTGAGTCCCAAGTGGAGATCGAGACAACTTTGATTGGGGGATGGGGGGTTGGGGATGCAGTGACTTGCATGTCACGCGTTGTATGGTTGTTGAGATTGAGTGTCTCAACTCTTTTTGCAATTGCTTGTAGCTTTGAAGCACGGAAATTAATGTGTAGGGCTTCCAAATTGTAATTTTTCCCCTGGAAGTCGAGCTGATATCTTCTTTTTTGACTTTTGTAGGTGAAAACATGGTTTCAAAACAGATGGATGAAAATGAAAAAGAAGCAATCAGTGGCAGCTGAATGCAGAGACAAATTGTCTTTCCTCGATAACATGGCTTACAGCATGCAGCCTAGTTTCCATGGTAACCAGCCAGACTACCCTTCCCTACACCCGGCCCAGCCTCCAGCTCCAACCAGTGTTCTCGCTCCAGCCCTTTCTCTTCCCGAAGGAGCGTTGCCGTACCAGTCATCATTGAACTTCGCGCCAATGAATCAGCAAGCTTCGAGATCAACTGCCAGTTTCCTAGACACCTTCAGGGAGCTGTCTTCCAGAACGGACAGTGGACAGATGTACTCCTATGCATAACGGACACATACAATCCAATGATACAGCATCAATGACGCCTCTAACGTGACTATGTTTTCTGTAGGATAAAGGAGCATACGAAAGCTTGATAACCTCCAATGGCTGATGCTTTCCACATTAAGAAAATCTCATACTTGATGTCAAAAATAGTTTGCTATAATCGAAACCAACAGTATGAATATGTATTTAGTAGTAATTTTGTAAATATTTTGAATTCTACTGAATTAAGTAACGTAATATCTAATTGTTATGTTTTGAAATATAAAACCTGACATTTCCACCTTAAAATTACGAATTTATGTTTGATCCGAGTTCCGTCTGTGGGGTTTAAAGTATAAAGGGTAGTGGACACGTAAAAAGTAGTTTACACATCGCGGGAGAAAAAAAAATAAGATTTCGAGATCAGGTATGTCTGTCAAATACTTTAAAGTTCTCCTCCGATCCTTCATTTGTCAAGGAGTCTCGCCAGACCAATAATGCATTTAAAACCTCACCCACAGTAACGGCAAGAATATTGACCTTTTTATCTTAAACGCTCTCGCGTTGCTCCCGCCCCCAATCAATATGCAATTATTTTCCACGGGCTGAAAATTTCCCGGGAAAAAATTATAGACGAATGTATGGAAAAAGTCAAAAAGCCAGAGAGCATTTTCTGGCACGGCTAAATCCCTCGACTGTTGTCAGTGAAACCCTTTTCCTAATACCATTAATTAGCAATATATAATTTATTGCTGAGGAAAAGGTGCTTCACGCATTTTTTTGACAACGGTGGATTTGGATTTATTGTGAGAGCTCTAAAACAACAGAGCTACCTTTTGGTAAATCATGTTCAGTAGTGAACTATGATGACTTTATCTTGTACAGATCGCCATTCTTGAGCGTGGGAGGAAGTGAAGAACAGTGATGAAGTGCTGTTTAAACAGTTTCGTGAGTTTGGTGTTTTTTTACAAGCAATAAGCCAGCACTGAAGTATAAGTGAAACAAAGCATAGCGTAGGGACGTTAAATGATCTCAGAAACCAGCTGTTTCCCGATTGAGTCAGCCATAACGTCTACTTGCTCGAACGTTTTCATACCTTTGTTGTTGTTGTTGTTGTTGTTGTTGTTGTTTTCTTTGGTCGGGTTTCTTCCAGAAGTTTATCCGTTTCATTTACGCTTTGTCCTTCAGGTGCGTGTAACTGACCGTGTTAGTTAAATGTATTTAAGGTGAACGAAGCGTGCAGCATTATATCGGATCCCAGGGAAAGAGCACGATATGATTCGGGACAAGATCTAGCAGACGGCTGCATGGGCATGTGGACAGTTTCCATAGACTCTTATAAGTAAGGTTTTGAATGTATCTGACTTTGATATCTTGCAGATCTAAAACGTGATGACGTTACCTTACATTATATCCGATCGTACGAGTTGCTTATTCAAGAAACTTGGGAGCATTAACAGAGAACCTTGGAAACTATGAAACCAGTATTACGAGGGAGAAAGTAGTTAAGTGCAGGGGAATAACAGAATCTGTGTCCAAAGGAAAAGATAGGAAAATACTTAGAAATACAGATACGTTCAGAGAAATGTGGTACAAAATAAAACACATTAACCAATTAAAGTAAAACCTGTGTTTCCCAGACATTGGTATCGATGTATGATGTTGAATAGTATTGGCCCCTCGCACCGCAGTTCAATCTGTTTCGTTTATAGTCCATTGCATACCTTGAGAGAATGTCCAGTCACTAATTTAGGAAAAAGTCATATGGTTTGTTCGCAGTGTATGGGTACCACGTAACTATACTGAAGTCAGCTTTGATTTGTTCTCAAGAAAGTGGTGGATGAAAAAAAAAAAAATAAATAAATAAAAAAGAGGCTGAATATGTTAGCTGCAACTTCGCATATAAACAACCTTAACTGTAATATATTCTGTTTGCAGCTGGACCTGGAGGTTTCTCATCCGGCGGCTTTCCTGGTGGATTCCAGTTCACATTTGGTGAACTTCACACTTCCATTACCCATCATCCTGTGCTGAGAGAACAAAACTGCCGCTGACAGCACTGCTGCCTCGAGCTGTTGGTCTCGACTGCTGTTGTGTTACAACCTCGTTGCCATGGTCTCTCCCTGAGAACGAGGTTGGATTTGGTACAAAGGATAGAAAATATTCTAGGAGATACAAAGGCCTGTGTAGGCCTGTCAGCTTAGAGACTTGCCCTGTATATTTAACGTTAAGAAATATAGTGGAAATTAAACCTACCAAACAAATGCAGTTTGTGTTGGAGTAAAAGGGTTTATTTTTCTTTATAATTAAGGCATAAGAAGTATGCAGGCGTTGTCTTTGTTCTTCTTGTGTCGGAAATAGAAGAAAGAAGAAAACGTCTTACTATAGAGCTGTTTTTAGCTTAGTATCGAAAGTAATTATTGTTTACTTTGATACTCCATTAATTTGCTCCTTGATTCGCCATCAACACTCGCGCCACTTTTTTCTACCAATGAGAAGCAAAATAAAAACTAATTGCGATTTGTTTGCGCGCATTTTCCCGCGCTTTTCGCCGGCTGCATGTAATTGCTTCAAATTCTGATTGTCTCATTGCGCTGTTAGTGTCTGTTGTGATTGGCTGGAAAAATTGCTTTGGTTTTGGTGTTACGACACTCAATTGAAACTCGCTTCATTCAAGTGAAGACCACTTCAAAGTTTATATACTGAGGAGAGTTTCGGACAACAAATCGAGTCAAATTACGTCCAACACGAAACTGAACTTGCTCTGCGTTGTTGGTAAAACTGAAGCAAGTTAATGTTTTTTCTTTTTTCTCTCAAGCTCAACTCCTAAGAATTTTTTTTCATTTTGACCCTTTTGGTATCATCATTATGCTACTATTTATTTTACATTGCCTCAATTTAAAATTGGTGTCCACCGTATGTAATAATCCTTTGATGTATTATGGCCTGTTTTTGTTGTAAAAAATCAGTAAAAAATATTTAGAGATAGGCAGTCTGTTGTTTTTTAAGTCGCAATTTTGTTCTGTACATAAGTGATGATCATAAATTTCAACAAATACCTCGTGTTGCTGTCTGTTTATTTTCTCTGGTGATCCTAGAACCGCTAGCTGGTCTCAAGTTGGTTTCTTACTACCTGAAGATACTTGAAACAAATCTCTAGTGACGAGTACTCTACTGACTATTTAACAATTAGATTATGAGCTCGAGATTTCTATCGCGTGATATCTTGTGTCTTGTTCATTTCGTTTACCCAGTAACGAAATGAATCTATTTTGGCTTCAAGGTGAACTACTCTTTACATAGTGGGGTATATTGGCCAATCAGAATAGAGTTTGTAATTGAGAATGTAAAAATCTTCGCGCTAGAAAAACAAACTTGTGAACACACGAACTTTAAATATCGCAAAAAAGGAAAGTGTGCACATTACCTCACTTTCAATAAGGGGCTGATAGCAAATTAGAATTTCTTTCGTTACGTTATTGTTCGTCACGTTATTGGTATATAACGTTGTAAAATATGACTGGGTAGTGACGCTTTCCTGCTGAGCAGATCCCGGACTTTTATTTTCAAAAGCGAGTAGGATTGAGGCGAGTCACACCCTTTTTGGCAAAAAATTGAATACATGCTAAAAGCGCGAGATGAGTACATGCTCAAATGGGTGACTTCATGTGAAATGAATTATAACACAATAATCATTAAATCCGCGTTTAAGACAAACTCCGTGGTTTGCATTTAGTTTAGACCTTTCTATCGGCTTAACTCTTATTTCAATCAGGTTCCAGATTTTTAAACATATTTCGTTACGTTTTTCAGCATTTCCTCTAAAAAAACGCGCCAAAATACGGAGCGCAGGAGAAACCATTAAATGCTAAACATCCTATAATTCATTAAAGAGAAAGCCTAACACTAACAGATCTAACATCTGAATGTTATAAAATATAAATAAATAAACAAATAAACGACGGAACTTGCACCTAATCAGCTAATATATATATTTAGCCAAGCCTAAAAGCGGAGCTCCAAAAGCATTCTTTTTCTACTGGCATTTACATATAGTCTGCTTGTCATATCACCCATCTGACCTCACTCAAGCTACAGACCCAATGCTGTAGAAAATAGTATGGAAAGGTGATCTGAGCCAGTGGCACAGTGGATTTGGACCCCACGTGGATTTGCACCCTCCAGTCCAGATCTGCTTGTGGATCAGATTTGGACCCCCTAGTCCAGAACTGCTAGCAGATATGAATCCCCTTTTACGAATTTGGACCCCCACCCCTCCTAAAAACAAGCGATCTATTGAGTAAGGTAATAAAAATTCCTTTCCAAACTGAGTTTGGAGATGTTAAAAAAGCAAAATAAAAATATTGAGGTAGGTTTTTTTAAAAATAATCTTTAATACCTTGTGTAAAAAAGAACCTGCAAAGCTAGTTTTCATCTATAAATTTTTAAAACAAAACATTTCTTAACATCTTAGAGCAATACCTAAGGACAGGTCTGTTTCCCCGTTCAACTGTAGGCAACTTAGTTACATACTTAGCTACTTAGGTATGGTTTAGAGCCACTAGAAATTGGTGGAGAAGCCTGGTGATTGCTCCTTGGAATCAGTATCACATCAGATATATAGTGATTCAGATCATCACTTCATAATGAATGCAATTTCAATTATCCACAGCCTCCCATGAGACAGTCAGAAATCGGAAATTGTGTATCCTCTGGATATATGTATGCCTCACAAAAATTATGAAAGAAAGATACATGGAAATCAATAAAAATATTTAGATGCCAAGAATTAAGACCAAGATATTTATTTTGATCAATTACTTGTTGACGTTACTATCACAAAAAAAAACTGCTTGCTAACATTAAGCTCATCACTCAATGCACCTACAGTGTTTTCAAAAAGAAATGCAGCTGCTCTTAGCTTCTGGCCAGTTAAGTGCAAGACCAAACAACTTGATAATAATATATTGGGCATTTGGTTGATACCACTATCAAGGTGATTCATCAAAGCAAAAGTGCTGGAAATCCGTTAGCCATCTTAACTTGATCTTAACATACTTCATCAAACATCAGAGATTCCATTAAACATTAATGCCAAATGTCATCCAAACATCCCACAAGATTGGTGTGACCAGCTACCAATAAAATTAATTGAAAGACTGTATGCAGGAGGAGGAAGTCCAAAGGATGTGTACATTGATGAGAAAAAGCTTACTTTAAGTTTAATTTTAAGTTTTAAGTTTAATAATACTTTGTCATGTGAATACAACTAAGTTGATACAAAACAAAAAAGTGCATGACTGCAGAATAATTGGGAGAAACTAAATTCCCATACAAAGAATATTATCTAATATTACACATTCTAAAAACTAAGAGGTGAAATTTAAACGTGGCCCAAAGCTAACCTAATCAAATTAAATCAAATACTTGTCTCTTACAAGTCACCCCTGATTTGAGATTGAGACTAAAAATCATGAAGTAATCCAAAGCAAACCTAATTAAATTACATACTTGTCACTCACAAGCTACATCTGATTTAAAATTGACACAAATAATGTAATAGATAGGACTTAAAACTGCTTAAAGAAGGTGCATGCATGATGTTCGATGGAACACCATTCCAGTCTGTTATGTAGCGATTAAAAAAAGAAAAGCTGAAGGCCATATATATATTTAGCCATGCCAAGCCTAGAATCGGAGCTGCACACTCTCACCGAGCAACTTCGCAAGAGTTTATTTGGGCCAGTTTAACTTGTGTCCAAAACAATTGAGCAGCAGCAGGGAAAACGAAGAGTTTTCGATAGTAAACGTTTGCAAAAAAGAAAAAAAAAAGGACATTCTTGAGTCTAACTACTTTGAGATGAAAGCGTAAAGGGATTCAAAGCGGATCAAAAAAACAAAACAAAACAAAACAAAAACACTGCAAGCGAACAAAGTACGATGCCGGCGAGTGTTTGCTCGAAGAAGGAGAAGGTGGAGAAATTAAACAAGACTAGCTAGTAATTAAAATAGCTTGTAATGATAAAGCTAGGAAAATCGGTATTTATTTTGACATAAATGCACCTAGAAAAAAAAATAAAGGGTACAAACTCTTCGTTTACAGCAGTCAACAGGAATTGACCGCGGTTCAGAAACAATATAACAACAAACATAAGACTTCTTACAAGGAAACAAAGCACAATATGAATAATATTTCTTCGAAGATTCTTGGAGAAGGTGCAGAAATCTTGTATTAAGCTAGAAAATTTCCTTAGTAGATTTGACATAAATGTCCGTAGAAAAGACAAAAAAGAGGTCCGTACCTGATCGTTTAGAGCAGTCAACAGGAATCACTGAGACAGCAATCACTCGGAATGCGACAGAGCTGAATAATAGAGCCATTTCCCACAAAATCTTTCCTTGGCTTACACAAAACACTTAAGTGCTTTGATGGTTTTACTGTTACTTCCCATGTCTTCCGAAGAACCTTCTTCAATTAATGATTCTCAGTGGCAAAACATCATCCAGATAACGAAGAAAGCGCTTGCCAAATCAAACGAGCATTTCTCTCGCAGACCCGTCCACTTTAAAATTTATCAAAACCAGCCAGCCAGTCAACCCATTTCGCTGTTTTTAACATCCAAACGCTGATTCTTACCGGTTCAAACAAACGATATGTTTAAAGACGGCGAAACTTAAGCTTAATTGTTGTTTACAGGCTGCTTTCGACGAAGATCTCTTAAAGACTTGACGAAGTGAAGCGCGCTGGGTTTTGAAAGTTTTGGCAGCATTTTGACAACTTAATGTCAGATTTTGAGAAGTGCACATGCACATGCATTTGATCGGATTTTTTATTTTTACTCGAGCTCGAGTCTCCCCCTTTAATGCTTAATTTTACGAGGACTCATTGCGATTACGTGTTGATAAGATAAGGGCAAAAGTTTCTTAACGCTACTGTGAGGAACCAAGGTCGAAAAACAGTCAGCCAAGCCGAGTAAAAACACTCGTTCGCTTGCAAAGAAAACAACGTAACAAAACAAACAAACAATTCAACTACTTCTTTGCGTCCAAAACGAGTACAGATGATTGTTATTTATATCCATTCGAGAGAAAAATGCAAGTTTCATTCCTGAACAAAAGTAACAACGATTAAACCAAATGTTAAGCTTATATTTATTTATTTTACCTCACTGTCCTGTGTTGTAGAGGTTTCTACCACTTGAAAATGCGTAAGCTTCAGTAAAGTAAAAACAAGCATCCGCAAAAATAGCAAACGGTTTGTCCAAAGAAAGAGCTTCTTCCACAGAGTTTGAGCTACTCATTCCTCCCATTAATACCGGTGAACTGTTAAGTGACTTTTCTTGGTGAGATGCAAGATGCCGCGGTGAAGTGAAAGCCCTTGAAGCGTTGAATTATACTGTTTTCAACCGCACAATCTTTGAAGCTTTTCCTGAGAAAAATCTTCCGTCCTTCCTTTCATCACTTGAAAATTCACCTTCCGGAGTATCTTTTGACAAGTTCTTGATCTTTATGCTTTTTACGCGAAAGACAAACTTCGATCGAAGAAGATGAAGTTGTTTTGCTCAAAATAAAGAAACCAACTGAATGTGAAATTACCAGCCGCAGAAAGCGCGGTTTGGGTGTCCCACACTTGGCTTGAGCCTGCGATCCAATCGAAAGCAAGTACCTGGTCAGCGGTCAACTTCAAAAAAACAGCTGACCTCGATGAGGTCTTAACTTGAGCCCGCGATATGGTCACGTTACACTGGTCAGCGGATACCTTGTTTTGACAGGTGTCAATTAGCTATAAGATGGATGTCCAGTATCAAAGATGTACGCTGTAAAGTAGCTGGTCAGCTGGGCCAGGTGGAGTATGGCCGCCATGTTGGATTATTATGATTATTATTAGGATATTATTAATTATTGGGCGACTCCGTCGTCGTCGTCGTCGTCGTCATCGTCGTGCGTACGCGCCCACGAGCAATACCGCTAGCCATTTTTACCATGAGAAAAGCAGTTGACGGGTTTCTATAGGTATGGTGCTCCGCTTGACGGCCCTTCGGGCCGTCGGAGCTCCGCTACTAAGCAGGGTTTTCTAACCTATCATCTTTCTTCATGTTCTGTTTCGATTCATGAGGGCGATTCTGCCAGAGAAATGGAATTACTTTTTCATGAAAGCATGGAGCGCAACACGGTTATGTCTGTGTCTCGTGGTTTATCAATGACCCATAAATTCCGGGTATATATTCAATACGATCATTGTTTACCTTACACTCATGACGTCGTGAAAATGGAATCGCTATCAGTTTCTTGGAAGCTAGTTCCGAATTTATGAAATTTTATAGAATGATGGAATATCTTGTGTCTTCTGTCTTGATCTTGCTTTGAGTGTGAGCTGTGAAATAAAAATTTAATCAACCATTCCTAAAATGTAGATCAAATTCGTGAAACCAACTCAGAAGCCACGCCGTTTATTTCGTTTTCATTGGTAACTCGCTATTTATGTACTGTTTGTAGCGTATGATGTGCTAAATTGTGGACATTGACTGATTTCAGTTTTTCTGGTTTTATAAACCGCAACCCCTTCTCACAACTCTTCATAATTGATTCTGTGAGACGAAAAAGAACCACAAGGGACGTAACAAAACTCTGGCAGTGACAACCCTAGTGTCTATCTTAATTTGATATTTACATCACGGAGGTACTCAACTCAACTGTTATTTCATTAATTGTAAATTTCGTAACAAGTAGTCTGGCCAGTGTTGTAATGCGCATTTGATTATTTCATAGAAAATGCGCAATAGAAATATCGAATAATATTAGCGGAGCTCCAGCGGCCCGAAGGGCCGCGAAGCGGAGCACCATACCTATAGAAACCCGTCAACTGCTTTTCTCATGGTAAAAATGGCTAGCGGTATTGCTTGTGGGCGCGCACGACGACGACGGTGGTGTTGCCCAATAACTAATAATATCCTAATAATAATCATAATAATCCAACATGGCGGCCATACTCCACCTGGCCCAGCAGCTGACCAGCCAGTTTACAGTTTACACCCAGCGTACACCTTTGATACTGGACATCCATCTTATAGCCAATTGACACCTGTCAAAACAAGGTATCCGCTGACCAGTGTCACGTGACCATATCGCGGGCTCAAGTTGAGACCTCATCGAGGTCAGCTGTTTTTTTGAAGTTGACCGCTGACCAGGTACTTGCTTTCGATTTGATCGCAGGCTCAAGCCAGGTGCGGGACACCCAAACCAAATCAAGGCTTAATTTTTCGCGCGCTTTCTGCGGCTCGTAATTTCACATTCACTTGGTTTCTTCATTTTGAGCAAAACAACTTCATCGTCTTCGATCGAAGTTTGTTTTTAAATTCGCGTAAAAAGCATAAAAATCAAGAACTTGTCAAAAGATACTCTGGAACGTGAATTTTCAAGTGATGAAGGGAAGAGCGATTTTTCTCAAGAAAAGCTTCAAACTTGGATCGATTGTGCGGTTGTAAACAGTATAATTCAACGCTTCAAGGGCTTTCACTTTACCGCGGCATCTTGCATCTCACTAAGAAAGGTCACTTAACAGTTCACCTGTGTTAATGGGAAGAACGAATAGCTCAAACTCTGTGGAAAAAGCTCTTTCTTTGGACAAACCGTTTGCTATTTTTGCGGATGCTTGTTTTTACTTTACTGAAGCTTACGTATTTTCAAGTGGTAGAAACCTCTACAACACAGCGCAGGACAGTGAGGTAAAATAAATAAATAGAAGCTTAACATTTGGTTTAATCGTTGTTACTTTTGTTCAGGAATGAAACTTGTATTTTTCTCTCGAATGGATGTAAATAACAATCATCTGTACTCGTTTTGGACGCAAAGAAGTAGTTGAATTGTTTGGGTTTTTTTGTTACGTTGTTTTCTTTGCAAGCGATCGAGTGTTTTTACTCGGCTTGGCTGACTGTTTTTCGACCTTGGTACCTCAACAGCGTTAAGAAACTTTTGCCCTTATCTTAATAACACGTAATCACAATGAGTCCTCGTAAAATTAAGCATTAAAGCTCGATTTAAAAAAAAGCCGATCAAATGCATGTGCATGTGCACGTCTCAAAATCTGACATAAGGTTATCAAAATTTGAAAAATGTTTTAGAGGTCTTCGTCGAAAGCGGCCTGTAAACAACAATATTAAGTTTCGCCGTCTATAAACATATCGTCTTAATTTGTTTTAACCGGTAAGAATCAGCGTTTGGATGTTAAAAACATCGAAATCGGTTGACTGGCTGGCCTGGATTTGATAAATTTTATATTGGACGGGTCTGCGAGAGAAATGCTGGTGTGGTTTGGCAAGCGCTTTCTTCGTTAACTGGATGACGCTTTGCCACTGAGAATCCTTAATTGAAGAAGGTTCTTCGGAAGACATGGGAAGTACCAGTAAAACTATAAAAGCTCTTTAGCGTTTTGTGTCAGCCAAGGAAAGATTTTGTGGGAAATGGCGCTATTATTCAGCTCTGTCGCGTTGCGAGTGATTGCTGCCTCAGCGATTCCTGTTGACTGCTCTAAACGATCAGGTGTGGACCTCTTTTTTGTCTTTTCTACGGACATTTATGTCAAAATTGCTGAGCAATTTTTGTTACTTGTCTGATTTCTCCACCTTCTCCAAGAATCTTCGAAGAAATCTTATTCGTATTGTGCTTTGTTTTCTTGTAATACCTGTGTTTGTTGTTCTGTTGTTTTTGAACCGCGGTCAAGTCCTGTTGACTGCTCTTAACGATAAGTTTTTACCCTTTATTGTCTTTTCTACGGGCATTTATGTCAAAATAAATACCGATTTTTCTAGACTAATCAGTACAAGCCATTATTATTACAAGCTAGTCTTGTTTAATTTCTCCACCTTCTCCTTCTTCCAGCAAAACACTCGCATCGTACTTTGTTCGCTTGTGGTGTTTTTTTTTATTCGCTTTGAATTCCGTTACGCTTTCATCTGAAAGTAGTTAGGACTCACGAATGTCTGTATTTTTTTTTGCAAACGTTTGCTATCGAAAACTCTTCGTTTTCCCTGCTGCTGCTCAATTGTTTTGGACACAAATTAAACTGGCCCAAATAATAGCCATGCGGCGAAGTTGCTCGGTGAGAGTGTGTAACTCCGATTCTAGGCTTGGCCTGGCTAAATGTATATATGGCCTTCAGATTTTCTTTTTATAATCGCTACATACCAGACTGGAATGGTGTTCCATCGAACATCATACATGCACCTTCTTTAAGCAGTTTTAAGTCCTATCTATTACATTATTTGTGTCAATTTTAAATCAGATGTAGCTTGTGAGTGACAAGTATGTAATTTAATTAGGTTAGCTTTGGATTGTATTTCAATTTTACTTTATTTTTAGTGTCAATCTCAAAGCAGGGGTGACTTGTAAGAGACAAGTATTCGATTTAATCTGATTAGGTTAGCTTTGGGCCACGTTTAAATTTCACCTCTTAGTTTTTAGAATGTGTAATACAGTAATAGCCCATGTATAAGAACCAGAATTTTCTAATTTAGCCTAAATAGATTCTTATATAAATGGTACTGAAAGCAAATTTAGGCTACCAAGGTTCTTAAAATAGGTTCTTAAATTTTTATATGAATTTTACCTGAATATACTATATATATGATAAATATCATCTCATAATACAGTATAAATCATTTATGTGTACCATAGAGAAATGCCTATAGGCAGTTCACTGCAGGTACAGTATATGTCCTTAACAAAACATAACAAAGAAACTTATTCAGCAGTTTCTACCTTTACACTTTTACAGCAACCCCACTGATAAGAACCTAACTTAAAATTTTAGCCTTAATAGCTTCTTATGTGGAGGGGGCTTAAAATGAAGATTTTAGCCTAACAGGTTCTTAAAACCCATGTTCTTATACGTGGGCTATTACTGTATTAGATAATATTCTTTGTATGGGAATTTACTTTCTCCCAATTATTCTCCAGTCATACACCTTTTTTTTATCAACTTAGATGTATTCGCATGACAAAGTATTACTAAACTTAAAGTAAGCTCTTTCTCATTAATGTACACATCCTTTGGACTTCCTTCTCCTGCATGCAGTCTTTCAATTAATTTTATTCATAGCTGGTCACACCAATCTTGTGGTATGTTTGGATGACATTTGGCACTTATAATGTGTAATGGGATTTTTGATGTTTGATGAACAATGTTGTGCAATTTCAAATGTACATGGAGAAATGTGAGACTAGTCCTTACCTTTCTTGCAAAATAGAAAATCAAGTTAAGATTGCTAACACGGATTTCCAGCACTTTTGCTTTGGTGAATCATTACCTTAAATCCTCATACTACATTGTTAATTACCTTGATAGTGATATCAACCAAATGCCCAATATTTTATTATCAAGTTGCTTAGTCTTGCACTTGGCTGGCCAGAAAAGCAGCTGGATTTCTTTTTGAAAACACTATAGGTGCATTGATTGATGAGCTTAATGTCAGCAAGCAGTTTTTTGCGATAGTAAGGTCAAGAAGTAACTGATCAAAAGAAATATCTTGGCCTTAATGCATATCATCTAAATATTTTTATTGATTTCCATGTATCTTTCTTTCATAATTTTTTTGATGCATACATATATCCAGAGGATACACAATTTCTGATTTCCAACTGTCTCATGGGAGCTAGGCTTTGGATAACTGAAATTGCATTCATTATGAAGTGATAATCTGAATCACTATATGTCTGATGTCGGATACTGATTCAAAATAGCATTCACCAGTCTTCTCCACCAATTTCTAGTGGCTATAAACCATAACTAAGTAGCCTACAGTTGAACGGGGAAACAGACCTGTCCTTAGGTATTGCTCTAAGATGTTAAGAAATGTTTTGTTTTAAAAATTTATAGATGCAAACTAGCGTTGCAGGTTCTTTTTCACACAAAGTATTAAAGATTATTTTTTTTTAAAAACCTACCTCAATATATTTTTTTTGCTTTTTAACATCTCCAAACTCAATTTGCAAAGGAATTTTTATTACCTTACTGAATAGAATGTTTGTTTTTAGGAGGGGTGGAGTCCAAATCCGTAAAAGGGGATTCATATCTGCTAGCAGTTCTGGACTAGGGGTCCAAATCTGATCCACAAGCAGATCTGGACTGAAGGGTGCAAATCTGCGGGGGGTCCAAATCCAATGTGACACTGGCTCAGATCACCTTTCCATGCTATCTTTTACAGCCTTGGGTCTGTAGCTTGAGTGAGGTCAGATGGTTGATATGACAAGCACACTATATGTAAATGCCAGTAGAAAAAGAATGCTTTTGGAGCTCCGCTTTTAGGCTTGGCTAAATATATATATTATTATTGAAGGGCAGATCCTAAAATTTCACTTTTCAAGGCGAAAAAGCAAGGTTGGGTTTGTGTTTGGCAACCTCTCGAGCCAATTGCAAAACTTCATAAGTTACTTTTTTCGGTGTGTAGCGTTAAAACATGTGATCAATTGATTCCGCTTTTTTGTTTTCAGTTTTCAACGCGACAAGCTTTAAAGCAAGGCAATCCGGTAACCTGCAACAAACGTGAATTGGCGGAGAGTACGAGGTAAGTCCCACTATAACATATCATTGTTATAACATAACATAGCACTTAAAACACTGTTTGTTTTTTCGGGGCAACTGTATCATGGACCACGAGGTTATTGATAACAGCGCGTAAAAGAAAATCGATCGTTTGTTTTGGGTTCTGTAATAGGAAGCTTTTGCTTCTCAGTGTGACTTCAGTTACCGAGAACAGGCGAGGAACTGGAACGAGTAGCATGGTGGAAATCTTGAAAAGACTGAGTCTGATGCTGATTTAATTATTCTTAAAGTCCGTTGATAATAGTACGGTGAGGCCGTAGAATTTTGTTCGTATTAACGAGATGTTCTCGGACTATCTTAATTAGCGATATCCTACAGGAAGAAAGCAGATGCAACTGAAATGCTAAAAGCAACAGAGAACTGAGATGAAAAGAAGAGTAGATAGTATAGAGTGGTAGAGAGGAAATTGATGAAATGGATTCAGACCAACTCTTTGTTTTCTCTTTTTAGGTTTTAAGAATAGACGATGTCGAAGGAAGTCACGCTTTGTTAGGAACAACAGTGTTTGCACCATAAATTCGAGGTAAGCACGGAACAATAATGACAGCACTGCTACAGTACTGTTACAGTACTTCTGATTTGAGCAAGAGTTGATCGATGAAGAACACTAGAATTTAATTTACAGATTTCAATTTTGTTTGGTAATGTCTTAAAAAAATCAATTTTTTTCTATTTCATAACGAACATACAAAAGAAATTAATGTTTGATGAATGTCTTTATATTTGATATAGATACGGATAAAGGTTACGGATAGGGTTTTTCAAAATTTCTTCAATCTTCAAGTACTATTGAAATCAAAATAAGAACTCTTCTACCAAAGAAGTGGAATAATTACGTTTCGATGTTTCGTGGTTTATTACTATCCCTTAAATGTCGGCAAGAAATCAATTTAATCTTTATGTACCTCATTCGTGTGAATTTCGTAAAAAAATTTGAGGCGTATTTCGGGAGTATGTAGTTTCGCAATTTGGAAAGAAAATGAGAACCGAGGCGTATTTAATTTCGCGATTTCGTCCTTTCTTTAATCTCACAAACAGGGTCGTAGCCATGATTTTTCCACAGCTACGCACAATTTTTGAAATCTTTCCCCCACTGTGAATCAGATTGTTTTTGACCGGCATTGTTTTCCTGGTAAAAGCACCTACATAGACGTGGTTCGCAATTCTTGGAAATCAATGTGTACTCTTATTTCAATCAGGGTCTACATTTGATAACAAATTCCTTCCATCAGGGATGGATCATTATTTTTCTGGAGGGGGGTGGGGGGAGGGGGTATGAAAGATTTTCCTCTGCAACCTTTTTTTTTTTTTGTTTATGCACTTCTGCAAACATTTTTTCGTACAACACCTTCTTGCAAACAATTTTTTTCCGATCCTTTTTAACCACGTTCTGACACAAAAAGGAGGTTCCCTTTTTGCTGCCGTCAATCATTATTTAATGTAATATTTTACGGCAGTAACCAATGAATTGGAAAAGGAGAAATCTACAAAGCGGATCGAAATCCACCATTCACTGCCCGCGAACGTTACATTTTGACACCTCAGAACTCATCTTTTTCGTTTTCTGAGACGTGCCGGCAGTATGATGACTGGCGGCAGTGAAAAGCGAAACCGTTGCTTGAATTTTAAATGTCCAGACCTTGTGTATTGAAAAGCGCAATATTCTAAACTATTTTTCGAAGAAAATTTCAGAAAAGCTATACCAAATTTATGTTAAACAAGTAAGCTCCGAGTAATAGCTTGTTGTTTCTTTATAAAACATTCACCATTTTAATTCCTAAGCAGCTACTGGCGCAAATAAAGAGCATACGATAGGCAATACGCAAAGGGAGTAGCAGGCTTTTCTGCTATTCTGCAATAGTGGAGTCCTGATCCTGTTTGACGATGTTCCCACAAGCCATCGTACTTGTACCACCCACTGATTTATTATTTGATTATTTCATAGAAAATGCGCAATAGAAATATGAAATATTATTATTATTGACGAGAAGATCCCAGAATTTCACTTTTCAAGGTGACGAAGCAAGTTACTCCTAGTTTTGTGTTTGGCAACCTCCTAAGCCAATTAGAAAACTTCATGACTTACTATTTGCGGCGTGTAACGTTGTAACTTGTGATCAATCGGTTCCGCTTTCTTGTTTTCAGTTTTCAACGCGACAAGTTTATCAAAGCAAGGCAATCCGATAACCCGCAACAAACGTGAATTGGTGGAGAGTACGAGGTAAGTCCCATTATAACGGTACATGACAACAGCGTGTAAAACAAACTCGATCGTTTGTCTTGGGTTCTATTATAGGAAGCTTTTACTTCTCAGTGTGACTTCAGTTACCGAGGTCAGTCGAGGGACTGGGACAAGTAGCATGGTGCAACTGACTCTGATGCTGATTTAATTATTCTTTAATTATAATAGTACGGTCAGGTCGTAGAATTTTGCTCGTATTAACGAGATGTTCTCTGAGTATCTTAATTAGCGATATTCCGCAGGAAGAAAGCAGATGCAACTGAAATGCTAAAAGCGACAGAGAACTGCGATGAAAAGAAGGGAAGGTAGTATAGAGTGGTAGAGGGGAAATTGATGAAATGGATTCAGACCAACTCTATGTTTGTTTGTTTGTTTGTTTTACTTTTCAAGAATAGACGGTGTCGAAGGAAGTCACTCTTTGTGCGGAACAACAGTGTTTGGACCATAAATTCGCGGTAAGCACGGAACAATAATGACAGCACTGCTACAGTACTGCCACTGTACTTCTGATCTGAGCATGAGTTGATCGATGAAGAGCACTAGAATTCAATTCATAGATTTCAATTTTGTTTGGTAATGTCTTAAAAAATTCATTTTTTGCTAATTCATAACGAAAATACAAAAGAAATTAATGTTTAACGAATATTTGATATAGATACGGATGAACGTAACGGATAGGGCTTTCCAAAATTTCTTCAATCGTTATTACTATCCCATAAATTTCGACTAAAAAATTAAATCAATTTCATCTTTGTGTACTTTATTCGTGTAAATTTCGCAAAAAATTTCGAGGCGCGTTTAATTTCGCGATCTCGTCCTTTCTTTAATGTCAGAAACAGGGGCGTAGCTAGGAATTTTCCACAATTTTTCAAATCTTCCCCCCACTGTGTACCAGATTGTTTTTGACCAGTATTGTTTTCGTTGTAAAAGCGCCTACGTAGATGTATATAGTTTCATTTAGGTTCGCAATTCTTGCAAATCTGCAAAAAACAATCAACGTGTTCTTCTCACAGCTTAATTTATAGAAGTTATAACCGGTTTTCCGTTACAGGTACAGAGCTAATCGTCTGTCTTTCATTCAGCAAACTCAGAAATGACCCCAATAAAGTAAATTCCCTTGTGCTTATGAAAATGTATCACGGATAGCGAGGACAACCTCAACTTTCAACTTCGACTTTCAACTTTATTGCTCCCATTACTTAATACGTTGTGTAAGAATCGGGGAGATTATGTCTAAAACTTAATCTAGTTATATAAGTGAAAAAGGGTCCATAGACAAACAATAATTTGCTTGAATTTATAGATCCCTAATCAAGAATTATGGTCAACTGAAAATTTTAGATACGTACATTATCATTCTAATGGTCTTACAAAGTTATATAGAAATCTATCATTTAAATATAATACTGAAAATGTCGCATATGACAGAACCCTCCGAAGTTGTGTCTTTAGCCTCTTCATTCTACTATAGCTCTGTTTCATTTTCTTCATCTTTCATGCTCTGCCATTTTGTCAGTACCGATTGCAAAGTAATAACCTTTACCGTAAAAGCTTTATTAAGCCCCCCTTCATTTGGAAGTCGTTTTTTCTAATAAGCCCCCCTCACCCTTTTGGGACATGAGATTTTGTAATTAGTCACTCCTATTCCATTTTGCGAAATCAACTTCATTGGTTTGCTTTTAAACAAATATACGCTCAAACTCGTAATACTGTTAACTGCTCTTTGTTAGATAATAAATTTCACTGTAGCTGTTTCAATTTTGTACAAAAACTGTTTTAAGACGAAAACTGAGTGTTTAAGATTTGAAATAAGCCCTCCTCTCTATTAATCCCCCCTCTGTAATAAGCCCCACGTTAATGAGCCCTGCATTCCTTAAGCAGAACAGGAAAGTTTGTCAATCATAGGCCAAACAAAGGGAACCGCAATCAGCTTGATTGATATTTTTGCTAACCTGTCAATGAGTAGTATTCCTAATGCAGCATTTGCTATGTTTGACGTTGTGACCATGTTATCAACTTAAGGCCGGTTTACACAGTGACATAAGCATAAGCATAAAGATAAGCATAGGTATAACGATGTTTACACTTGGTACATAAGCATAAGAAAAGTGACATACGCAAGCGCAATGAGCACCAGAATCACGTCACGGTGACATGAGACGAGCCACATTTCCAACGTCTTCTCCTGTTGATGCTACGACGAAGACGACTGCGACGAGAAAAAGAGCGTGGAGACAAACAGCGGTCCTGTTGGAGATGAGAGATATTTTCCGAAGAAGAAAAGAAAGAGGAGACTTTCCATGATCTGGTTGGAGAATTGCAACTAGTGGACCGAGAATATTATTTCTTCTCACTAATCGTGATTGCTCGCTCCGTTTAGATCAAAAGTGAAAGAAATAATTTTAA
>JAEMWC010000973.1:102500-107500 GCA_016490735.1 Pachyseris speciosa | reverse complement strand
ATTTATCAAAGCCAGCCCAGCCTGTCAACCCATTTCGGTGTTTTTAACATCCAAACGCTGATTCTTACCGGTTTAAACAAATTAAGACGACATGTTTATAGACGGCGAAACTTAATATTGTTGTTTACAGGCCGCTTTCGACGAAGATCTCTAAAACGTTTTTCAAATTTTGATAACTTTATGTCAGATTTTGAGACGTGCAGATGCACATGCATTTGATCGGCTTTTTTTTACTCGAGTTTTAAAGCCTAATTTTACGAGGACTCGTTGTGATTATGTGTTATTAAGATAAGGGCAAAAGTTTCTTAACGCTGTTGAGGTACCAAGGTCGAAAAACAGTCAGCCAAGCCGAGTAAAAACACTCGTTAGCTTGCAAAGAAAACAACGCAACAAAAAAAAACAAACAATTCAACTACTTCTTTGCGTCCAAAACGAGTACAGATGATTGTTATTTATATCCATTCGAGAGAAAAATACAAGTTTCATCCCTGAACAAAAGTAACAACGATTAAACCAAATGTTAAGCTTCTATTTATTTAATTTACCTCACTGTCCTGCGCGTAGAGGTTTCTACCATTTGAAAATACGTAAGCTTCAGTAAAGTAAAAACAAGCATCCGCAAAAATAGCAAACGGTTTGTCCAAAGAAAGAGCTTTTTCCACAGAGTTTGAGCTACTCGTTCCCCCCATTAACACAGGTGAACTGTTAAGTGACCTTTCTTAGTGAGATGCAAGATGCCGCGGTAAAGTGAAAGCCCTTGAAGCGTTCAATTATACTGTTTTCAACCGCTTAATCGATCCAAGTTTGAAGCTTTTCTTGAGAAAAATCGCTCTTCCCTTCATCACTTGAAAATTCACGTTCCGGAGTATCTTTTGACAAGTTCTTGATTTTTGTGCTTTTTACGCGGATTTAAAGACTAATAATATACATGAAAAAATTTCTCGATTCTGATTGGCTAAGAGAAATGCAGTTTTTAGGAAACACCGGTGCAGAAAAAAGGTAATTCGGTGCAGAAAAAAGGAAATACAGTGCAAAACAAGGTAAAAAACTGAGGATTCTGATTGGTTGATAAACAAAGGCGCTGCGATTGAGCCAATCAAATGCGGCCTCTGAATGGCGCAAAGTCTGAAGAGCTGCAAGCGACTCTGCGAGCCAAAACAATGGCTGGCTTTTTGAGCAGGTTTTCTTTCTTCGTGACCGCAATAACAGCAGAGAAGCTGCAAAACAGCTCAAAAAAGGAGAAACGGCTGTGAAAAGCACTGTATGTTAGCTGTCTGTTTGGAAACAGTGGTGTCCAGAGAAGGGAATTACCGACGTAATTGGAATTACGAGTCCGTTGATGGAGTGACGCCGAGATTAATAAACAAACAAGGACAAACAAGGCGAAGATAACGAACTAGAAAGCCTGAAGGTAATAATTACAGTGCTTGATAGACACTTAGCAAACAAAGTAGCCTTATAGCTATAGCCTGTAATTGTTTAGCCAGTTTTTACAGCTAAAAACGCTTTAAAAACATCGAGAAAACTGTTGTTTTGCTTCACCTTATCTTCGTTGCGTTGCTTCTGCAACGTTAAGAAGCTATCTCGCAATTTTTTCATGTATATTATTAATAAGTAATCACATGATTTTTCTCGTGCAATTTGGAATAAATAAGCACTTGTAATTTTTTTCAAAGACCACAAATTGCACTCGCCCTACGGGCTCGTGCAATTTTGTGAGTCTTTGAAAAAAATTACTCGTGCTTATTTATTCCAAATTGCACTCGAAATCATGTGATTACCTATACAAACTTCGATCGAAGACGATGAAGTTGTTTTGCTCAAAATGAAGAAACCAAGTGAATGTGAAATTACGAGCCGCAGAAAGCGCGCGAAAAATTAAGCCTCGATTTGGTTTGGGTGTCCCACACCTGGCTTGAGCCTGCGATCAAATCGAAAGCAAGTACCTGGTCAGCGGTCAACTTCAAAAAAAACAGCTGACCTCGATGAGGTCTCAACTTGAGCCCGCGATATGGTCACGTGACACTGGTCAGCGGATACCTTGTTTTGAGAGGTGTCAATTGGCTATAAGATGGACGTCCAGTATCAAAGACTTACGCTGTAAACTAGCTGGTCACCTGGGCCAGGTGGAGTATGGCCGCCATGTAAGATTATTATTAGGATATTATTAGTTATTGGGCAACTCCACCGTCGTCGTCGTCGTCGTCTTCGTCGTGCGCGCCCACGAGCAATACCGCTAGCCATTTTTACCATGAGAAAAGCAGTTGACGGGTTTCTATAGGTATGGTGCTCCGCTTCGCGGCCCTTCGGGCCGCTGGAGCTCCGCTACAAGCATGTAGAAAAAATATTTACCTGGGATTAACTTAACCAAAATTTTATTTGCTTGGAACACTAAAAAGGTGATTTAAATTAAGTTTTTTTACTCGGAAATGTAGTTCAGAAAATCAGAAATAATAGTTCAAAATAGTCAGCAAACTGAAAATAAATGGTCATGTTGCCTGTACGCGAGTTATGTGCTTATGCTTACAAACACATCACATTTGACTGACAACACTAAACAGAGTAAATGCACTAGACTGTCCCATATGTGGAAGATTTTTGTCTTGTTGTTCACACACTCCACGTGGATTTGAAGGGAGACAATTTGTTGTGTTTGCACAACTTCCTCAGAGGTCATTTGACCTTTGGTTCCAATAAAAAGTGCCCCATGGAAAGCTGACTAATAAATGTTTTGGCACCCCCAGGTGAGATTCCTATGAGCTCCTTCAGATTGGTATGCCGGTTTTTATACGAGCTATAAAAAGATCACTGTTTACACAAAGACTCTCAAGCATTTGACAGCAGAGCTCACTGCAGTCAATTATGACCCTGGTAGAAGGATATTTATCTTTAAAATCAGCAGGCATGTGGTCATTGATCTTTGCCCTTGAGGGTCATACTGAAATGATGCTGACCTTTAGAAACAAAATTAATCCAGGCTTATTGCCTTGGTCTTCCTTGTTCAGGGGCATCTTCATCAATTCTCTAATTCATATTTGCTACATTATGAGAAGGTGAATGCCAATAATTAATGTTTTCACCTTCTTTTACTGGATTTAAATACTGGATTATACTCTTGAAAATGTCTCTATTGGCAAATCCAGAATAAAAAGCTAAATCTTTAACTGACTTCATAAATCTATCGACGCTAAATACTTTCGATTGTAAATCTTGGAAATATCCGCCTCGAATTGTCGGAGTTTTTCAGTAAGCTCGGCTTTCTCACAGTCCAGATCATGGATAGCTTTCTCACAGTCGTTTTATAGCTCCCTAGAATCTCTACCTGGAGAAATATCTGAATCACGATGTCTTGGTTGATGACAGTAGGTCAGGAGTTGCTGAGGTTTGCCTCAGTCTTTTTCGTTTGATGTGACTACTATGCTCTGGTGCTTTTCGTTTTACGAGCGAAAAAAGCGGATGGCACAGCAGTAGTTTTCAAAGTTTTCTCGCGACCAGCAAACGAACAAATATAACCCGAAGACTTGAAGTGGCGCAAACATACCCTTGATCGAGTGTTTCGTCACTTAAAGTTAATCCAAGATCCCTTCGTATGGCAACAATCCATTCGGCTTGAACACACTACACGTCGGTCTTCTGGAAACTTCTGATAAGAGATTTTCACACCATTTTTCCACATAAATTTTCTTAGGACAGAATGGAATAGAGCAATTTTGAAGCATGATCGCTCACGATTACCATATGTAAACACCACAAGATTTTCACGCCGGCCCTCGATGCCTCGTTTCCGTGCTGCTCTCCCCAGATCATTCCGAGTGGCCGCCATTTTGGAATAAGGTGTATGGTGGAAAGCCTGTCAGTTTTTTCTTTGTGTATGTTAAAAACTGTCAGGTTACTAAATCGTTCCTGGTTCATCCTTGAACGGCGCCATGTTTTTAGCCTCCGCGCAGTCGTAACGGATCTTTCACCGGCTGCACTGGTCGCCGGATTTACGAGAATCAGCTCACATAAGGTGATAACTTCTTTTATCATTTTCCGTTCTGGGCTGAGTAGCTCTTTCATTTTTACTATCATGTCGTCAAAACACGAATAGTCACCGTCCTTCAGCAGCACTTGTAAAATTTCCATCTGGGCAGTTAACATTGAAATATTGACATCATCGTTGTAAAGTTTTCCATAAACTTTATCTCTTCGGATTTGTCCTGCGAATTGAGGGTCTTAATTAAGAAAAAAAATTTCATAATTGTAACGACTAATCCTTAATTATGTCTATTTATCTGCGCGTTTGTCTTTGCCAGTAACTCTGGTCACTTTCGAATTAACGATTTTTTGCTATTTTTGGCTCCGTTATTTTTGGTTTTGGATTTTCGGCGCGGTCCCTCTTGGCTAAGACTTTTGGATTTATTTCATTTCAATTATATAGTGAAAACGTTTAATGAAATTTCCGTCCGGACGTAGTTTGCTGTGAAATTAAAGCAGATTGGTAAATTCCCCTGTTAACACCTTTACTACTAGCTAAATTACAAATTCTGAAGAGAAGTCGATATCGCGTAACAGTGATTGTACTCAGACGGAAAAAGAAATGATTTCCGCTTTCACTTTTTATTCAGCTTTGCACGGGCGTTGATAGTTGATAGGCCTCATCAGCATGGCATAGCTAATGCTCAAGCTCAAGTACCCAAGTATCAATAAAACAAGCAATGAAAACACAAGCTTTACGTTTTCATTGCTTGTTTTATTGATATGTGGGTACTTGAGCCTGACAATTAGCCATGCCATGCTGATGAGGCTTAACAAGGCCGAAACAGCTGTCCATGGCTGCAATGCTTGGGCTCAATCTTTGCTTTGGTAGATTTAAGGGGTAATGCCCGCTACCGTGTGGCCTAAGTGCCCTTAAAGTGGCTTCAGCTTACTTAATCACATTAATTTGTGAAGTATCCTATCGCTCAGTCAGATCAGTTCTAGTGTAGACTTCACGGCATCAACTTGTATTCGGCATTGGG
>JAEMWC010000973.1:70000-97500 GCA_016490735.1 Pachyseris speciosa | reverse complement strand
CGAAAGCCCACAGTAAGACCGACTGTGTACCGAAACGGGCTCGAGGTTTTCTCGAGTTCTTAACGATCAAAACACAATTTTTTTTAAAGCTGTATATCTTCTACAATAATGAATTGTTAGGATTTCGTTAAATCCGAGCATTTCGATTGGAAAATAGCCACTTTCACCATCAGTTACGAACTGACCACGAATCGACGGGTACGGACCTCATGTATCCCTTATTATTAAAAACTGAACTACGGATATCAGATTTCCAGACAGGAGATACATGAAGTACCTACTGATTGACGACCGAAGCTGCAGACCAAACGTAGTTTGTACAGATTGCTTCGAGCACATCTTGCTGCTTGAAATGAATGATGTTTTTCTATCATCTTTTTTCTTTGAACAGGCACATTTCTTTTTCTAAATGTGTCATAAGTTTATTGGTTAAGTATGTGTTGGGATTTGGGGCGATTTTTCAAAGGTTTTGAATGGAAATATGAGGATTGAATGAAGGTCTTTGTTTGACAACCGTCAAGCTGAAACTCCCTCACGTCGTTTGGTGATTCACAACCGCTTCAACTCCAAACATTCCTATTTGGGGAAAATGAATGTCCTTCGGGACACTAGATATGTCCTCCAGCTGACTCTAGTGATATTTAAAGAAACATTGATCATGTTATATTCATATTTATATAATAACCAAAGTCAATTCGCGCGCTCTGATTGGTCAGTCAACTATGATTTATTGTACCAGTAAACTCATGGAAATTTCGCTCGTCTTCTGAATTATTATGTAAATTTACGGCTCGTGATTCACGAAATCTTCGAGTGTTCTTCCAACATCCCGCATGGTTTATCAGCCTATAAACCACAGAAATTTGTGGTATATTGCTTAATTAGCATGATACACTAAATATGTGAGACGCACATTGCGTTAAACGATTCTTTTAAGAAAATTTGAGTTAAAGGTATCTTATAAATGTCGCTTTTAAGAACAACTTTATATTCCACGCTGTTGTTCAAGTTAGAGTGACTTTTTACTTTAATAAGCTATAGTTCAAATTATTATGGGAATGAATGTAGCGTGTTTACACGTATAACCCAATACTGTTATTGTTCAAATTATTGTGAAAATCAATGACAAGTTTATTGTTTTTTATTGTTAATCTGCATCGTTTTCAAATAAAAAAAAATAACTACTTTAACGTAATTCTTTTTTTCTCAACTTTATTTTATTGAAGTCAACAAAATCAACCAGAAGCATCAAATAGTGATACAACTCTGCTCTTTAGCTTTAAAATCGTTTTGGCCCTTCAGAGCGCCAGTGACGAACCAAAACAACACATTTGCTCATCTTCTCCTTAGGATTTGTCATTGCGTTACATGAGGAGAACCGTGACAACCAAAAATATGCGTAGAATGTTTAGCGTTTTTTTTTTTTGTGAGTCTAATATCTTGTAAAACAATACAAAACTTCAACTTTGAAGTTAAACAAATTTAGAACAAGGATTTTTAGGAGCTTTCATGAGATTGTTCACAATGCTACAAACGTTCCAGACGTTCTTAACCTGTCAACGTCGTTCTATTCAAATAGCAGTAACCAAATGTCCTATTAGTGGGCTTTTATTGCCTAAACTGAATGTAATGTCTCGTCATAATTTAACTTTTAAGTTAATACTTTAAAAAATCGTGACTCCCAAAATGAACTATTACACATTTTGTAACGCAGGATTTACGATATATCCTGCGCGTATTTGTTTGTGGATGTTTTTCGCTGTTCACCTTCTAATTTGACCGTGCTTTATACTGTAAACGTTTAGTTTAATTTATACTGTAAACGTTTAGTATAATTCTCTTAGAAATCATTTTAAATCCCTGGTGATGTCTGTGTGATCAGACAAAACCGGGCGGATAATAAACAAAGTTGACAAGATCTGCTGCTGAGTGCTGCTCAGTAGTTTTTATTAAAATATTGGTAATTTTATAAGTGCAATTATCCTTGTTTTGCAATGGCCAGCGGGGTGTTTTGAGCTGGTTGGATAAAGGGTGAGATAATTGAGAATGAATAATTTTGAAATGAAGCTCTTTTATACACTGGCACAAGTAATTGGGTTATGAACCAAAAACTATTGATTTGCTGCGAATATTGGAGGTTACTCCGGAAAACAAAAGAAAAGGGTAAATTCCCCTATTAATGAATAGTTTAATGCCGCGCCTAATGATGTGACTTCCTATGTGAAGTTTCAATACATATCACGTGATCACGGGAGTACACAGAAACGAATTCCGCATTCAGTCCTGCTTTCCACCAATTTCATCGCGAGTCTAGTGGCTAGTGCTGCCTTCCTTTTTTTGTTTGATTAAGTGATGAGTGAGCTAAAAGTTAACTTTCTTAGAACAGTGAAAGTCAGGTCTGATCATGCACGTTACAGCTTTGTGTCCAGTCGTTTTTCCTGTAATGTGTCCATCTCTATCTCTTTAGTATATACCACACAAGTGAATAGTGCTTTTCGCGCGCTCTGATTGGTTAACTCGGAGCTGATTATCAAGTACTATTCACCTCCGAGCAGCCAGCGCGCGAGATTTTACAATATCCGACCGCTTTTCGGTATATTCAGTCACTTCAGTGTCGGTGAAAGTGGTGGATATTTACCTTGCCGCTTCGCGGCTCGGTAAATATCCACCACTATTCACCTCCACTTCCGTGCATAATTGTTAAATATAGATCGTTTCCAGGGCCAAGTTCGATCGCTCATGTAACCGAGTGCAGTATCACAGAGTCCTTCAATGCACATCGTTACATCAAGGTTAATCTGTTAGACTGTCAGACTCTATGACAGTATTTCCTCATTGTTGTTTCGTTTTCGATAAGTGATGGCAAGTGAGCACGGTATTTCGCCTTTTTAGTTGTGGTATAATTTTACTGTGAATTAAAGAATTGATCAATGAAAGCCGTTATTGGTAAATGCAGAATGCAGTCGTTATTGAAATGCTAATCCGATAAGTAAAATTTATGTTGTGGTTTCAATGTCCAATTCTGAATAGACGTGTTATTTCAAGAAGCGAAAACTTATTGTTTATGTCTGAGGCAATTGTCGATCAAGCAAAAAATAGAAGTAGTGTGCTGGCATAAAATGCAGCCTCTAGGCCTGTGCTACTCTTATGACTTCAGGTGAGAAGTTGAAATAATTCATGCTCATCTCGAAAACTACTTTATTTTGATCAAGAAAAAAGTGGTCGGAAGCGATTCTTGCTTGAATTGATTTTTTCGTTTCCAGTGTCTTCAACCTGTCTTCATTTTATCCTGACATTTTTTTGTCGGTTTGTGTTGAAAAGGAGCTTTGAACAGAGTGGAAGAACTGAAGAGCGTTCAAATAACGCCGTTTTGCTTTTAATATTTCAGTAGTGGTCTGGATGGGGTTTACTGACAACTGAAAAATAGCTTCAAATTTTACTGATAGCTGATATTTGTGCTTAACTCTTAATTATCTGGGGAATTGATTAAGCATAAATCGATAATTGTAAGGGTACGTAAGTATTGAGTGATACGAGTTGGTTCTAATAATAATTATTATAATAATTTAGAACTTATATAGCGCAATTTCCATGTGTATATGATCAAATGCGCTTTACAAGCAGGTGAAATTGGAATTTGGAAATGTTGGTTTTTGTGGAGAGGGAAAAACCGGAGAACCCGGAGCAAAACCTCTTGGAACAGAGAAGACAACCAACAACAAAAACTCAACCCACATATGACGAACCGAACCCGGGCCACATTGGTGGAAGGCGAGTGCTCTCTCCACTGCGCCATCCCTGCTCCCCTGTAATGCTTCCCTGTAATGAGTTGAGTCAGACCATAGTTATCAATAATATAAGTAGGTGAGCTGAGTTACTGTCAACGACCTCTGGTAATAAATTACCAAGTAAGCCGCCCAAAAGACGTAACTCCAAGTCTTTAGCGTCAGTTTTGTCAATAATCCTCTCAAAGGCAGAAAAAATATCAAGAGATGATTGTGGTGATCTATACCAGGTGGACACGAGGAATGGCTTTGAACATGGGTTTTGTAATCTCGATAGTGAGACATTCAAGATTACTCGGACTCTGATCAGCGCAAAACTGAAAATTAATATTACTTCGGAGATGCGCACCATACCTACACCGCCCCCATACCTGCCATTGCTCTCACGGTCTTTGAACTGACATGTGGGATGTTTGGAAACACCTACTTTTGAGTACTATTGACAGGCATGCACCTTTAAGAACAAGAAGGGTGAAAAACAAAAGCTGGATTACAAACGAGCTTTTGCATCAAACACATAGAAGAAACTTCTTGAAACAAAAGTTGCATCTACAAATGACCCATTGATTTGGAAACAGTTTAAATACGCACGAAATAAGATTAACAATTTCATCAAGACATACATAGCTAAACACAAACAAAAGCGGTTAAACTTTGCGGTTAATCAATGAAGTTCAGTCTCGGCAAGGCAAAGCAACCAGAGTATCTCAAATCGAAATAGGGAACCAAGTTTTTACTGCATCTGGTGATTTAGCTGAAGCAATCAATCCCTAGCGCGCGAAATTCCCACTGTGGACACTGATCCCCTTTCCTTTGAAAATTCTGTTAACAGTGTATTTTCCTTCCTGCGGATCAATGTTCAAAAAGTCATCAAACTACTCAAAAATATTGATGGAGGCAAGGCAACTGGTCTGGACAAAATTCAATGCAGACTCCTAAAAGTTGCCGCCAATGTTGTCGCTCCCTCCCTAACGGGAATATATTTAATCAATCATTACTGCGTGGTATTTTCCCCTCTTACTGGAAGATGGCCAAAGTATTACCTATCTTTAAAAGTGGCTCTAAGTCTGATCAAAACAATTATCTGCCTATTTCCGTTTTTCCTGCCTTTTACCAGTTCAAATGTGGTTAGAGGAACGTAGTTTGAAGTCCAACACAACGCAGGGATGTCGAAACAGCAAAAAGGAGATTTATTCCACAAGAACGTAGTAATTACTGCTAAAGACACTTTTACACAACTCACAGCTCTTCCAGGCTTGAGAGTTAAAACGCGACCTTCGTCACACTTCAATAAACACGACCTCACCGCTTGTAAACACTACTCGATCAATCGATACTCTAAATATCTAGTTCGGTGTCTAATATACCTTTTGCATAAAATTCTAGAACCTTCCTAAATAGGCTAATATTAGTAGCATTACAACATTGACGAAAACTGCTGATTCATGCTGACGTGATGTAAAAATAAGGGTACATATGAATGTTGTGCCGCGTAGCACTAGGAACACAAATAGTTTCTCTGTGCGACCTTGTAGCTCAGTCGGCAGAGTAACGGTAGATCTAATCCGGAGGTCGTGGGTTCGATTCCCACCGAGGTCAAAAGATTTTTTCTTTGCCTCGTGTGGTTCCCTGTTTCCCTTTACTAGGGCTAACGCCCAATGGGTTATTCATGGGTTTAAGTAGCACTTTAATTTACACTTCATAGTTAATTCTCTGTTCCACTATTTGATGTAAAAATAAGATGAGTTAATATTCAAGAATATTCTAGACGCGCAAGAATGTTCCAGACAGTCACGCAACGCCTAAAAGCAATTTTTATACATAACACTGCCGTAGCCAAAATCTTCGAAACAATTATATATTACCAACTATACTATTATCTCAATGAGAATGATGTATTATCTAATTGCCAGTCCGGCTCTCATTGGCTCTGCACAGTACTCTTACAGCCTTGGTGGAGACAAACGACAGTTGGTAGAACTGATTTAAAGGCAAACTCTTCAGTTATGACACAAGTACCAATAGGTTGCTTTATCCTAATTTTCTTTGGATAGTTTTACATTGACCTAAAGGGAAAAGTAACAAACTTGCGTAACGTTTGTACAGTGAGAACTGTTCATTCTTCTACATCATATCAATGCAAAATATAAGGTGCAGGCTGCTAAGAAATAAAATTGAGAAAAGTTGTCATCTCATATGCGGCAGGCCTGATCACTTGCCAACTTGACCATTTTTTTGTGCCAAAAATTACAAATTAGGCTTATTCAAATCTGGCTGTGACCATATATTCCAGTTATAAACAAATGCACACTGTAGTTACATGCATGTATATAATTTTTTCCTTAGATGTTTTTGTTAATGCTGGTGCATAACAGACTAATGTCACATAAAATTTGTTTTCATGCATGCCACCACTCCCAGAGTTGGTAGGATATATGGATCTGACTAATATCAACATGTCATAATGTTATTTGTCCTCTTTTGTACTCAGGCAAACATAATTATTTTCAGACATATTTGCACAAAAAAATGCTTGTAGAGTTCAGCAGTTTTAACTCAAGCAATTTCGAAACCATAAATTAATTCAAGAAATGCTCAGCTGAATACTGAAATAAACAAAACCATTAAAATAATTTAACTCTGATCAATGTTACTGGAGGTTATGGTGATCATCAAACATCAACAATAGTAAAAATTAAACAAAACAATGGCATGTAAGTTGTTTTCTGTAGTAAAAACTGTTCAGAGGCAATGGCATAATTATTGTGAAAATAGGAAATTGTCCTGTTTGTGCACTATAGCAAACATATTCTGAAGGACAAATTTGCATATAAAAATGCTTGAAGAGGACTGCAGTCTTAAATTCATAATCTAGCCACCATAATTTAAATTCAAGAATGCTAAGCTCAATAAAAACAAACAACTGAAAGAATAAAAATAACTGATCGATGTTAGTGGGCCGAGATAACTGTGAAAAATCAAATAACAACAACAACAACGGTAAAATTAGTTAAATCAGTTGTAAAAAAAATTGCTTTCTGTGATAAAAACCGTATTTATATTTCACCCTTAGCATAGCCAAAAAGCTAAGAACAACCTTAGAATTCTCAATTCTCTTATGCAAAACATGAATAGCTTAGCTATAGGTTGGCCTCAAGATGTATTTCATTAGCCAAATGTATTTTTTTAAATTCAGTCCTATATTCAAGCTTTAATAATTCTTCTTCCATGAACCTATTGACTCGACTGTATCATGGACAAACTTACTCTGTTGTTGAGACTAACTGAAAAAAAAAAGAGGTCAAATATGATTCCAGATTCAATTCAGGACTTGATCATTCATTAACTAAAGCTACACCTCCAGGTAAAAGGAATGAAAAAAGCTAGGTAAACAATTTAAGCTGGTCATAAATCGATCAGCTATCAGGCATGTGGTTAAAACATCTTTCTATCAAAAGGTGCAGGGTAATTGCTAATGAATTGACAAAAGTTGTCATCTCAGATGCTTAACGCCGGGCCTGGCCATGGTCAACATGAGAAATGTTTTTTTTTTTTTGCTAACAATTATTGTTAAACATTACTAAACCACGAAACAGCGAAACGAAACACCAAAACAGCTATTTTTTCCTACTTTTTTTCTCAAACACCGAAACTCAAACGAAACACCGAAACAGCTATTTTTTCCCACTTTGATGGTGAATAAAATAGACAGGCCAAACACGACAAACATAACAAGGGAAAAATATATCTGACAATTTTTCAATACGAACAAAACTCACGAGTGATGCCTGCAGTTTCATCAGCAACGTAATAGGTCTGTACAGTACAGTGTGGAATGCTTTTAACTAAAAACATGCATGCTTGGAATATGTGGACACAGCCAGATATGAATAAGCCTAATTTGTAATACACTGCTAAACCACGAAACAGCGAAACGAAACACCGAAACACCGAAACAGCTATTTATTCCTACTTTTTTCTCAAACACCGAAGCTCAAACGAAACACCGAAACAGCTATTTTTTCCCACCATTGGTCCCTTGGTGTTATCGTTGACCTTCAAAGTTTGGCTCTTACGAGTATATCTTACTCTAACATTCGAGGATCTCTTTTTCTCTCAGCCAGCAGTGTGAACTCCATTAGCCAGACTGCAGGGTGCGTTTTCATTAACCCTTTTCCGTTAAACGTTAGCCTGCATAGCAGACGTTTTGGCTTTTTGGTGTACCAACGCTTGTTTAAAGACAGCCATTTTGGAAGCCATCCAAGGAGAGAACCGGGGACGGTCAGGGTAAGAGCGGATTGCGGACTGCAGACTGCAGACCCGGACCACGGACCAGGACTGCAAACTGGGTATAAAACACGGACTGAGTATAAAATGCGGACTGAAGACTGCGGACGAGGAACAAAAAGCGCACTGAGTATAAAAAGGGAGTATAGAACAAAACTAGGATTGTATTGGCCCAGATGCAGGTTAAAAAAATAGGTAGCCTAAGGGCTACGTGTGTGGGATACCACAGTACTATATATATAAATAAAACAACAACAACAACTGATCGAGTAGCTAGATCACTGGTTATAATGAATAAATAAGACTAAAAGGTCCATTCGAACGTATACAATGTACACATAATTGCTTCAGGGTAGTGACAGCAAGTGAAAATCAACGTCTGTTGAGGTCATCATTTGAACCATTGAGTGGAAGTATCAGTAGAATCACTTTACCACGAGCAAATCTAAACTTTCGTTGAAACTAGCGCAATTCAATCAAATATTTGCTCGGTTACAGCGAAAATCATGAAACACGGTTTCACTTGTCACTTTTTCAACTTCCGCCGGTTCATTTATATTAAAAAAAATTACAGACCGCATACAGCAATTTACCCTGGCTCCAGAGGCCCGTTGAAAAAAATAAATATCCCTGAAAAGCCAAAATAGAACGCGAGAGACGGGCCTCTGGTCGCACGAGCAGAGATATTCATTTCCACAGGACAGAATTTGTCCTAGTCCGCTGATTGGTTCTTCAAATAAACAACAACTATGATTGGCTTAGAAAAAGCGTGGTTTCCCAGCCGACAAACCGGTTTCGATGTTGAATAGAAAGCAAGTGTAAGCATCGATATGGCGGGTGCTATCGACGATCGTGGATTCTTTTGTGCGTTTCGAAATGCTGTACAGGTCGCTTTGGAGTCTAAATTTTCCGATATTGTTGCATTAAAACCAGTGCAAGAAGAAGCGTTGTTGGCTTTCCTGAAACGGAAGGATGTGTTGGCCGTTTTACCGACGAGTTGTGGAAAATCCTTGATCTTTCAACTTGTTCCAGCAATTTGTGCCAACCTACATGATCAAGGCTTTGACTACCCAAAGAATGCAGTTCTTTTGGTGATCTGTCCACTCACTGCCCTTATTGACTCACATATTCAAGAGCTTGCCGATCGCGGAATTGCAGCCTGCTCTCTTGGTGATGACAGCGAAGATGCATCACCTTGTTTACAAACGGGAAATCCCAGAACAGCGGATAATCGCGCCGCAATGTTTTGCTTCTTCGCATTTTCGCCTTGAAATAAGTTAAGCTTCCCGTAGCCATAAATGATCAAACTTATGTTGCAAACTCTGCAAAAATCGTCGACGGATGAGCGAACAATTTTTCCGGAGTCACAACCTTCCTCGACATTTTTCCACATACAGAGAAGTTTTTCACGGTTCGCTACACGTGCGATTATTTTTAGCGATCGGATGTCAGAAATGTCAAAAATGATAACAGCCAGACACGGTCTCCCCCATCGAAAACGGGTTTGGTGGGATATCTGATACACGAAACAGGCACGGAAATGAGGTTCAGCATTCGTGCGACCAGAGGTTATTTTTTTCCTCTCGGCGCTTCGCGCCTCGTTGCTGCGAATTCCCTCCTTCAAACGAAAAAAATAACCTCTGGCACCCAGGGTAACAGCAATTGTGAACAGTTACCACAACCAGTTGCCATTTTCGTCCCGTGAATTACTTGTTTTGAATTTCGCTCACGTTGCCTTGCTGTTTGTTTTTGTTACCAAATACATGTACTTTTAGAATTTATCACAAAGCTCGGATAAACATGGATATACAAATTGCTGTTCGGCTTTCAACGGCATGGTCCTGCATGGCAATGTGAAATAAGCTCAAAAACTACTTTTTTGCTCACCTTAGAATAAGCGCTGTTAGTTAATGTTAACATTGTGGCAAAAAGATAAAAGAAATTTTTCTTCCAAGCTGGCAAAGAAATCTGAAATCCGTCGATCGGGTGATCACATTCGCCGGATGAAATAGGATAACAGGAATTTGCGTCTCCCAAATCAAGACCTCCATCAGATCGGCAAACGAACGTTGTCTATAAAATCCCCTGTGCGGACTGCACATGGAATTACATCGGAGAAACGGGTAGATGTTTACGTATTACATAAAATATGAGCGGGAGACCTTTATGGGCAGTTAAAACGGCGAGCCGTTTTAAAGCCCATAAAGGTCTCACGCGAATATTTTATGTTACTTGTGAAATGAAACAATAGATTGTGTTTGTCGCGTTTGTAATGTTAATCAGTAGAGATCTGTATGAAAGTTAATGCATACTAATTAGCGGAGCAGGACACTTTTATGAAAGTTAATGATTTTTATTGGGGTTTAGAGAGGTATACATGTGACTCAAATACTACCCGTAGATTGGTCGTTAGTCTGATGAATTATTAATGAATTTTACAAACACTAGAAAAAAGGAACACATACGTAACACCAAAGTTTTTAAAAGTGGCTCCAATATTGCCAGCCATGCGTGGCTCGAAGGCCACACTATTGATTTTGAGAATACACGCCATCGACATAGGCAATTCACGCGTAAGAAAAACGCTGGAATCCTGGCACACTGCAATTACTAGCCAGGCAGACAATAATGCTAAGCAGTTGCCGAGACAATACTCAATCTTATTGTGATCTTATCCATGTTATTAGCATTTTATTGTTACACAAGTATTTCTTTTTGTATTATTGTATTTATTTACATTCGTTCGTTATTTTCTCACGTTTTTGAACATATATATTTTTACCTCCGCTTTTTACACCTCACTTTTTAAAGATTGCAGACTGGAAATCGAAAGCTCAGTGTTTTTTAAAACTTTTAACCAGAGAACGTCTTTTTAACTTTTCAATTATGCCCCCTGGTTACTCATCGATCGTTAAAGGATAACTCTGGTTGCCTAGCACGTGACATAAATCTCCCAAAGATAAAATATTTTCTATCGCTTTCTGTGAGCTTTTAATCAAGGCCTCAGTTGAAGTACTCGACAAGAATTGTATTTGACTTTCAATGAAAATAAATTTCTTTATATTCTGTTAAAGCCTTTCATCAGAAGCAGCGAAAAGTATCATGAAAATCTCTCTTGTCTCTCTTTAGATCTGGCGTTGATAGTCAAAGTAGTCAAATTGTCTGACCACTTTTGAAGCAATTATATTTCGTTGTCAGTCGAAGAGTTTCATAGCTGTACATCCTTATTTTCTGATCCTGTTTTGTCCCAGATACTTCGAATTTGCTATGTAACCTTAATGAACTAGTGCAATACGATCTTCTCTTAAGTAGTTCTTCTTTTGCCTTTTTTGTAATACGTTTCTTTTTCCTTTAAACAAAGGTTAGCAGATTTTTATTTATTTTTATTTTTCCTGGCCCGCCTCGATTAGCCTCCACTACCTGCGGTGCCAGGTCTGTTATTACTGTATCATGTGCGAAAATGTAATAAAGTTGTCTTGTTGTCTTGTTGTCTAATGGTCCGTTTAGGTGTAGCCAGTCAAATGTCGTCGTTCTCAGGCGAACAGCTTCGGGTAATAGTCGGAATGTTGCATGTAAGCTAATTAGCTAGCTAACAGTTTACAGAGCCGATGGCAACAGTCTGGGATACTATATGTATCCCACACAAAAAGCCTTGAGTCTGCTTATTCCGTGTCAAGATTTTTCACGTACATAGTAATGCTCAGTTACACGAAATGATCAGTTCCAACATCGACCGAGCTAGAGAAAGTATAAGAGTAGAGACTTTATCCTGAAATTGTACTTTACTCCACGAGTTTAACTCTAGATGGAGGGAGTCGAAAAAATTATTATTGGGAAGAATGGAAACAGAAAGGCATATAAAAGGGAACCGGACCTTGCAGTGGCGTGCACCTCAAAATTACTGGTTCCAAATCTAGATATAAATGTTGTAAATGGAAATGTGTGCTCGTTCGACTGCAACTGGCCACTGGTGCAGAGAAGTTAAAACAGGAAATACCGGTGCGTTTCCTTTTAGGGAGAAAGTCCAAATCCGTATTTGCGAACATGAATCAAATAAAGTGGATTCTCGATCAGACAATTCTGAGCGTTTAAAAAAAAAACGTATTTTAAACAAGCGGTTTTCCGCGCCAAAATGTTACAACACAATTACCGTACATGACATTATAACCGACAAGCGTCGCCATTTTTCCCATCATGAAGAGCTCGAGGTCAAAATAGGTAGGTTTTCTGTGTAAAATGGTAATATTTAAAGCAATTGTAAACGCCTTTCCTAAGGAGGACGAACCACAACTCCCATAATGCATCGCTTCGAACTATATTATCAAATTGTGTAGGACACGTGATCACTTCATTTGAAATGGACGCGATGGAGGAACAAGCGTGGCAAGCGCCAATGTTTCGGAAATCAAACATTTTATATCTGTATTGCTTGGACACCGAGTATATTTCCGAGCTCACAGTGCGTAGTTTACCTTTCCTTAAGCTGAGATGTTTGTTTGGACACATGGGTTTTCCTGCATCTCTTTCGTAGCGCCGAATGGTCGTCTTCCCGCACACAAAGCGTTTGCTTGACAAAGTGATGTAGTTTGCTTAGTGATGTGATGTAGTTTCGCCTTGCGTTATCAAGGTTACATCAAGTGTGGAATTTCAGGTAAGAAGCAGGGGCAGTCATAACAATTGTTGTCTGTTTAATACAGTCGTTAAAATATAGCGTTACATGACCGATTGTTGTGATTGCAGATCCAGGTCGAAGACGATGAAGAAATTATGCTCGTTTGGGATTTCGATGTAGCTGATGTCTTTTTATCGCTGACTGCCTCTCAGTGTTAAGTTCAAGCCAAGATTCCCTCTCACTCTGATATTTTCATAATAATCAATTCTGTTATATACAGTGTTTTGTTTGTGATATCCAGCTGACTCTTTCCCTAGCTTTGTGTTTCGTCAAGAATAATTATTCAGAGACCACAGAGGGGGAGGGTTTGGTAGAGCTAAAGCCCTATCCCTTTTTTTACTTGTATTGATTTTATAGGGCTCCAGATGACATGGAGAATAATTATATGAATTTTACCACTTAAACGTGGCCACATGTTTCAGCCATACCACTTTAAAATAGTCTCTGTGGTCCATTTTGTTCTTAACATCATGATCACATATTTGCAACAAAAAATACCTACTTTTCAATTGCATTTCTTGTATTTGGTATAAATTACATTTTGGATCACAGGCTTACGAAAGAAAAGAAAAACATTAATCAGTTTTTTTTTGTTTTTAATTTGAACAAAAGACAACAGAAGTTGTCAAACATTTATTTTGGTCCATGTATTCAAGAAGACTAAGCTAGATACAATGACAAAAAATACAAGGCCAAAGCAAGTTGTAAACAAAAAAGAATCAAACTCCTTGACTTTGTATTAAAAACTAAAAGAATGTACCCACTCTGCCTGAATGTGGTACTCATCCTACCAGGGAAAGGCCACACATGTGCTGTGTGTGCATCTTGATAATTGGCCTGTTTTGTAATTACACTCTACACTGTACAGTATTTTGGAAAAAATCAAAAACGCAGAATGCCATGTTTTTGAGCACTCTTTTAATTGCAAATTATAATGGCTGAAATATCTTTCCAACATGTAGAAAACATACATGTAGTATAGTGCTTGTTTGCATATAAGTGTAACATCATGGCGACCATGTTGGTTGACAAGAATAATAGGCTCTCTGCAGGGACCTAAACTTTATTTTTTTTTGTAAATTATGCCAAAAAAGGTATTGTCAACCAACATGGCTGCCTTGTCACATGGGTGAAAACCAAGAATATCTAAACAAAAACCATCCACATCAGAATGCTGTAGCAGTTGGCTTTCAAACAAAATACTTTTTTCTATTAACTTGAAGACATCCTTGATTTGCTTTGACAATAAGGGCCACGCTTGAAATATTAGCTTTTAAATCACTACACAGAGACCAATTTACTTCATCAAGCCATCTGACAAACTCGAAACTGTTATAATAATGTACTTGCACTTGGTGCAAATAGTGGTGGCAAGTGTATTAAAAGTCTTTTTGGTAAATGAGAATTCCAAAACATTGACTATATTGAATTACCCCTAGATAAAAAAAAATAAATAATAATAATAAAAGTAATGGTAATAGGACTGACTGGCGAACACTTCAGGGGAGTACCAGTAATCGGGTGAGTGGTTTTAAATTTGGCTGAGCGTGTAGCAGGAAGCTGATTTGAAATTATGAGCATCCCTGAATTGTATGGCACAAAGTCCAATTACCAATTAATTGTGTAAATAACAAAATGCAAGAAATTCAGGAATTAAAGATGAGCATATATGTTGTAGTTAGATTTATCCTTGGTTCAATCTTAAGTTCCTTATTTGTTCTTGTGTATGTTATGTAGGAAAATATGGAGAAAAATATAAATTGAACCACAACATAAATGGTTCTTGTTTTCAATCTGGACCTGTCAACCTCTTCACTAAAGATATTCTCCTTGATTTTGATTGGCTACCATCAGACTGTCTGATTTGGCCTGTCTGATTGCAAGTGTTTGTAATCGGACAGCTCAAATCGGACAGTTTGGACCTGAAACAGTCAATTTTCCCAACAAACCATAATAACAATAAACTTTATTTACTACTGAGAACCATGAGTACAAAATGTTCTATTATGCTCAGAGCATCAATATTTTCATGTTTATCAAAGAACCTCGATAACAATTATTGTTCCACATTTACACTGGATTCTAACAAGGCCAAGCTCTCCAAAATTAAATAAGTTAGTTGTTTCTCAGTTAAACAATGCAGTTTTCCAGTCAGTGATGGAGAGACACTGAGGTAAGCTGCATCACTGCTTGTTCCAGGTTGGGTGACAGGAGAGCCATCAATATGACTTGACAGATATAGCAAGTGCATCTTCAGCCTCGTCAATCGATTTATACTTCTGTTTTAAGTTAATCATCACATGGCTCCGAACACTGGGTTCTGAAAAAAAAAAAGTTAAGTGACTGCACTTTACAGTGAAGGTCTAATTACAGCATTTGGAAAATATATGACTGTCCCTGTCATCATGAAAATAGAAAACTCTTGAAAGTCAGCTTGCTGATATGCTCATAACTAACACTGCAGAACACTCAGCGAACTGAATTTATAAAATAACAAACAGCAAAATATCTTGATCTGTTTGTGTAAAATATTCTCAGCTCCAATTCAAAGCCTGTGTTTTATAGATTTCCTTTTCAGTGAGTTCTAAAATAAACAATATGTGAAGATTATTCATCTCATGCAAAAATCTTACTGGTTCTCTTGTATGAAGTCCCCACAGTTTGCTAGATGAAATCAGCAGCCTTTATCCCAGTATTCATGCTGATCTCCAAATGTTGGTCATTCAGGTCATTCACCAGTCTTTAGCTTAAATTGTGTTCCAATTTTTATTTTCGTTTCGAAGTAACACGTTTAGATAAAAAATCAAGAAAAAAAAATCTAAGACTCAAGTACCTTTTGCAAAGGGCTTCCTTTTCCTTGAAAAGCCAACGTTCTCCGGGTTCGCGTTGGTATTTCTTCGCTTTCTGGTTCAAGCACAGGAAGAATTTACAAGGCTTTTCTCTTTTGGTTTGTTCGGGGTTCTGCCCTGGCAACATATGGACGTTTCTCTCGCTCATCCATGGCAGTAATAACCTAGAAAAATAACAGAAGAAAGGCAACTAAGATATAACCAAACAGCTGATAGGAATGTCTCGAAAACGACAAATGAAATGAAAAAACACATGGAAAATTAAAGCTTGTTGGCATGTTTTATCACACCTCGCGAGCACGTGTATGACGAAAAACACCAAACTTTGTGGCCACAAAAGACATTGAAATCGCGAGGTACTTCGAGGTTCCAAAATCGAACCACCTTCCGATTTATCTTATTTTGCTATTCTGACTATCTACGGGCCAAAAGATTTCGAAAACAACGTTCACTTACCCTGATTGTTTGAGGTCATTAAGCCATCACGCCATTTGCAATTAAAATGAGGTCCGAAATATTGAACTGAAAGAAGGACAAAACCATTATTATCAGAACTAGAAACACAACTCGTAATAGCAAAATGCAATAAAAATACACATAAAAATAAAAAAAAACTGACCTTAAAGTGCTTCGATCTCTGTAAATTCGGCGATCGAAAAAGCTCACTATGAGCACTTCTTGAGCGAATGCATCGATGAGACGTATGGAATTTTAAGCGCAAAGCATCATGGGGGTCCTGATTCGTCCTCCTTACGCCTTTCCTACAGTTCAAGAATTTGAGTGCAGTAATACATTTCGTTGCTTCGTGCTTTTTGCACAATGTTTTGTACTCAGTCCGAGGTTTGTACCCAGTCCGCAGCCTTCAGTCCACATTTATTATACTCAGTCCTCGTTTTATACCTAGACTGCTTGCAGTCGGTTTTTCTCTCGAATTGAACTCTCTTGCTCACCCCAGAAAAAACAAAATGTTTCGAGAAGGATTGGGACGGGACGGGCGGCGCGCGAGAAGAAAAACAGATTGCGGACTCTTCTGTTTTATCTGGGGATATATCAGAGCTGTCAAACTAGTCTGAATAACTAATTAAATAAAACCACAAGATTTAATTTCACTAGAGATCAGAGATTGTCGGTTAACTACACTTCATTTCCCTGCAAATGGGATTCCAATGGAACAACCTAACCAAACAAAAGTGCACTACGCGTCCCTGTATCTTTTAAAGACAGACTGCGAACGTAACTGTCATAGTGTCGTTTATATACGCGCGTGCATTATGCTTAAACGAGGAGCGCAAAAACAACTAGCAACTTAATTTACCGCTGTGAATTCAACATCTCATAATAAGTGAACTGAGTGTACAACAACAAAACCATAAACGAAGTAAGATTAAAATAAGAAAAACAACTCAACATGTTTCGACAGTGTGACATTCGTCGACCACAATAAGTCTCACGCGGTTGTGAAATTTATTTGTAGTATCTTAAAGCAGCTTCTGAAAATACTTATCGAGGACCGGCTGCTTCGTGGGAACCGATGACCACTCCATACTATTCTCTAGCGATTAAACTTAAACAGTCTTCGTTGCAATCCAGTTTTACGGCTGGAATACCTGGATCCTCGAAGTCTTTGATTTGATCATTTGCAATGCTCGTCAATGGTGACACGATGATGACTGAACAAAATTCGTCCTCTTGCATTTTTACTAGAGTAAATGACTGAAAAATAACACACCAAATCCTGTAGGTAAAAATCTCCATTGAGGAGGAAGATATCTTTAACAGATTTAGCTTTTCTTCGATTTCAGCTTTGTTTGCCATTCTGACAAGTCGTGACTGACTCAGTGACTATTTTTATCGCTCACTCTCACCGAATTACTAACCCACCTGCCAATTATCTGTCAACAGCTCTTGAATTGACCAATCAGCTACTTCGTTGCTGGGCTAACGGAGAATTTGCTTCGTGCAGAAGAGTCCGCAGTCCGTCTTTTCTCGTCTCGCCCCAATCCCTTTCATATAAGCCGCGTTTGTTTTGCGAAAGTGTGCGCCAGGATGAGGACTCGACGAATTTTAGAGAAGAGGCGGACTGCTAGCAGTCTATTTTATACCCAGTCCGCAGTCCGGGACCGGCAGTCCTAGTCCACAGCCTATATTTTATTCTTGGTTTCAGTCACGCGCACGTCACGCAAGTAAAAAATAAAATCGTCAACCATTCAATAGATAAAGTCAATAAATTGAGATATGTAGAAAAGTAATAAATAAACAATATTCCCAAGCTTCAGGGCTGTGCGATGTCCCGTACTCGAGTTATTCGTCAAAATGTACCACTCAAACTTATTGGCTTTAGTATGGAAACGCCATGATGGAGCCCATCTTAGGGCCTGTTCACATGGAGGTGGGGGACCCCAGGCAGGTGAAGTCTCTCCATACAATCTCTCCTTTTTTCTCGATAGCGTTCACATGTGAGGTGGGGCACCTCACCGAGGCGGGTTACCCAGTCTCCAGGGCGGGTAACCCGCTTAGCTGAGGTGAGTTTTCTCCATGTGAATGCTGGAGGTGGGGTGGGGTGAGGTGGGGTGGGGTGAGGTTCATCCGGGCAATTATCTCTGAATGTTTTGTTAATATACGTTCTTAGCGACCACGCGATAGCATTTTAAACCTCACCCCAGCGCAAGCTGAAAACATGGAAGTAGATACATTTCTAATATGTCTTTTACGTGGTGAAGATAAAAATGCAAAAGTCTGTTTACTATTGATGGCGTCTTGTAAAAATCAAGAATACTGACCGAACTGGGGACTAGGGAATCACTTTTGGGCTCACCCAGACCGTTTGTTAGTTTCATCATCTAAGATCATTGGCGGTGTAAATAGAAGGATCGTTTACCACTCGCCCTCCCAATATACACCTGCTCTGCAGGCTAATCCAACGTCCCTGCCAATGTCATGGCTAATTTTCTGGCAGTAAAAACTGCGTAAGGTACACGGGCTCAAACTACGGCGCCCAGTCTTCTCTTGGTAGCGCGCCTGCCGAATAATTTTGCATCATGAAGGTTTGTGTCTTTATTACTTGGCTCAAACTTGGGCAATTTTCGGTCAAGACTCAGCAGTAGGAACAGCTTACCTTCGTCTGAGTAGATTAACAATACTGAGCGATAATTTGTATCCACATTGCTGACGTAATGAATAATCGAGACACACTCGGCTGGAGACCGAGCCTACCCTTTTTGCACATGTCACAAAATTCTCAACATGACCAACATCTGCTGAATTAGTTCGACAAAGACAAAGATGTTTATTGTACCCAGAGATTTAAATAAACTAAATTATAAAAGCAATTAAATATAAATATGATAACTAAAGGGTACCAGCACCCTGAAAAAACTAAAAAGTTAAAAATGTCAGGGCGCTGGATCAAATAAATTGAATTAAAAGTTAGCAGCGGAGGTACAATATGGAGAGCACATATACACTAACTATCGTACACACAAACGTAACACTAACATGCACACAAACGTAACAGCTACAATGTAGAGTTTCGGTGTTCGAGAAAAAAACTTAGAGAGTAATAGCTGTTTCGGTGTTTCGCTATCTCGTCTTACTTTCGGTGTTCGAGGGGAAAAAAATAGGAAAAAATAGCTGTTTCGGTGTTTGGTCTATACTCCCTTTTCAATACTTAGTCCACGTTTTATGTCCAGTCCGCAGTCCGCGTCCGCAGTTCGGGGCTGCAGTCCGTAATGCAGATCTTACACTGACCGTCGCCAGTTCTCTCCTTTGATGGCTTCCAAAAGGGCGGTCTTTAAACGAGCGTTCGTACACCAAAAAGCCAAAACGTCTGCTATGCAGGCTAACATTTAACGGAAAAGGGTTAATGAAAACGCACCATGCAGTCTGGCTAATGGAGTTCACACTGCTGGCTGAGAAAAAAAGAGATCCTCGAATGTTAGATTAAGATATACTCGTAAGAGCCAAACTTTGAAGGTCAACGATAACACCAAAGGACCAATGGTGGGAAAAAATAGCTGTTTCGGTGTTTCGTTTGAGCTTCGGTGTTTGAGAAAAAAAGTAGGAAAAATAGCTGTTTCGGTGTTTCGGTGTTCCGTTTCGCTGTCTCGTGGTTTAGCAATGTATTACAAATTAGGCTTATTCATATCTGGCTGTGTCCACATATTTCAAGCATGCATGTTTTTAGTTAAAAGCATTCCACACTGTACTGTACAGACCTATTACGTTGCTGATGAAACTGCAAGCATCACTCGTGAGTTTTGTTGGTAATGAAAAATTGTCAGATATATTTTCCCCTTGTTATGTTTGTTAATGCCACATACATATAAGAGATCACCGTCAAATCAAAGTTTGCTTTCATGCAACCTTCACTGTTCCGAGTCAGTCACATATGTCAGGTTCTTTTTGGAGGCTCTTTGGACGGGACTGTAATACATGTATTTTCAAAGGAAAATTTGCACATAAATTGAAAGTAGAATAAAGGCTACAGAAATAAACAAAACAAAATTGTCAGTTACAGCGGTGATTGTATTGCCGTGAACACCTAAAATATGTCTGGAATGTTAATTGTGTTGTAACCAATCACAGGCGAGATCTTCAAACCACAGAAATCACAGGCAACGAACGGTTTCCTATCTGTCACGGAACAAATTATTTTCGTTTTGTTTTACAGCGGTGATTATATTGCCGTGAACACCTAAAATATGTCTGGAATGTTAATTGTGTTGTAGCCAATCACAGGCGAGATCTTCAAACCACAGGCAACGAACGGTCACGGAACAAATTATCTTCGTTTTATTTAACATGTTTAAGGATACAAGCTGTCTTATGAGGAATTTAAAACACCACTGCTCCCCAAGATCAGTGCTGAGGACCGCATTCAGCACATCGTTCGATTTTAGAACGAAAAATTTAGAAGCCGACGCGACGACGACCGGCTTTCCATGTAACGACATAATGAACAATCGTCAGGAGCCCATGAATAGGAGCCTCCATATGCACGGTTTCCTTGAGTCAACGTTTGCGCGTATATTTCTATTTTTAGAACGGCTTTTTCTGCAGGAGGCTCCAATTTACTGGGAAAATCTGTTTCTAATACATTCAGCACACAAGCATCCGTAAAAAAACTGTGGCCAAAGGTGGGGAGCGCGTTGTCCCGATCTTTCGCTTGGGCATTCTAAACAGTGCGTACGAATTTAGAAACCCGCAGCGTTCTAAAAAATAGAAAAGATACGCGCAAAGGTTGACTCAAAGGGCTTGTATGGGAGAGTGAAGCTCCTATTCATGGGCTCCTGACAATCGTGTATTCTTTGAAAAATAAATTTTCAGATATGCATTCAACAATATAAAGCCGTTATGGTTGTAACATGCGAGTTTACGGAGATTCTTTTGGTAAGAAGATCTGCGATCGGAGATCATCATGTTTTTTTTTTCTTTTGCGCGCAAAATGTGCTAATAATCGCATTCAAAGGGGACTTAAAATCTTCTTGGCTAAATCCCCTCATAACTAGTTTCCTACAGCATGTAATCCCCCAGATATCAAATGCATAAATGCCTTCAGAGAAAAAGCAAAATTATATTTGGAAGGAATACCGAAAATTGGGCTGTTTACTTTGCGCGATGTGTCAATCATTCCACAGATGTTGAATTTGGTCGGTGGTTTTCCACTTTGCGATCTTGCGATCAAGGAACTTCTGCCGGCACAGTAGTTCGAAGGTTTAATCGTTAGCGCACGTAAATCCAATCCCCTTGTTCTACAAAAAATTATTAGCGAGGATTATGTTATCAGAAACGAAAACATCGACAAGAACAACTCTCGAATTTCAACTTTATTATTAGCTACCAAAAAAAAAGAATACCGGTAATAAATTACCAAAATATAGTAAATCTCCCTGACCTTACAAAAAAGTGTTAACGCTTGCTGCAATAGCCGCGAAGCGATGGGAATCAGAAAATTATAGCGGCTTACCTTGCAACATTGTAACTTGCGATCAGGCGTAACTACCGATTTCGATCGTTACAAAAAGTTTGAAAATTCCCACGCCAAACCGTCGCGTGCGTCGACCCGGCACTTCGGCTTTGTAATTTATTTCAAAATCGTTCAAACCTGTATTCTTCGCTATTATAGCACACACTGTAAACAAATAGGAAGGAAAAGCAATTGTTTACTTGTAAAGAGATTGAATGTTAAAACAAAACGAAAATAATTTGTTCCGTGACAGATAGGAAACCGTTCGTTGCCTGTGATTTCTGTGGTTTGAAGATCTCGCCTGTGATTGGTTACAACACAATTAACATTCCAGACATATTTCAGGTGTTCACGGCAATACAATCACCGTTGTAAAACGTTCTGAGTTTTAAAACATCAACTCAATGTTTTTTGTAGCTTCGTGTAAAAGCAATCCGATTGTCGATTCAAAATAATTATTATTGTCTTTGCCCATTCAACCGTTCTTAGTGATCCGTTCGAAATATAATTATTTTATGTAGCTGTTCTCCGTTAAAGCCCTGGCTAAATGATCGTTTAGCCGCCTCTCTCGACTTTGCATTGAAATGGTTTGCCATGTTTGATTTCGATGATTACATTTTTCGCGTTGCGAACAAAATTGATCAATAGCTTAGCCACCCCAAGCAACAAAGAGTGCAAAGCCTGTAAAATGCAACCGAATGAATCGGTGTTTGGTCAAACATTGTTTGTCCGTTTTAGCTACGCAACGACGTTTATGTTTGACAAACACAATGTTGGATGAAAAGTAATGATTGTTTGATCGTTTAGCCATTCACTTGAGCCGTTCAAAATTTTTCCACAGCCGTTTAGCCGTTCATCATAACTGTGTCAACCGGTTTGGTCATCCGTTTGTCATTCGTTCAGTAGCCGTGCGTTTTGCCGTGCAAACGAACAGCCGTTAGTGTACGTTTTCGCATGAAAGGTCACATATAACTATGTATCTACGCATGTAGATGTACATGTACATGTATTCCTTAATGTTGAAAACATCAATTGTGTGCATTAGCCTCCTTTGCAGCTGTTGTTAGGGTCTGTCCTTAATCCCTCCCAACTAATGTCTGGTCAACTAAGCTGGAAATTCCATTCCCATTGTGTCTAAGTATTCAATCTGGAGGGAGAAGAGAACTGACAAAAATGGCTGCAAAGGAGGCAGGAAACTTACATGTAGCCACCAAAATTTAACAGCCATGATGTATGTGATTAGTCAGTTCCTGGGAAGGGAATGTCCAGCTCCGTTCAGCAGATGTTGGTGGGGAGGGAGAATACGACCAACATGTAAGTAACAGCTACATAGGAGGCTATTACAGTGTACTGTATGTGCATCAATTGGTCAACACTGGATAGACCATCAATAAGGAAAGATTTGGTGGGTCAACCGTACACAAATATTTATTATTTTAAAGACTTGGTTTGCCTGGACTAGGGACTGTTATTGGCTCTGAAAAGCTTCCGTAACTTACATGCATTGTAATATTATACATTATGCCTTCAAGGAAAAGCATGGACAATAAGACTTCACTGTGGAGGCTATTTCATGCTTAGTATAGGCTTAACTTATTACAGTTTGCATAAAGGCAAAAAAATTGGGTAGAGGTAATGTGGTGGCAATGACAAGTACATTTACCTTACTCTGTTACAGTAGCATGTACATGTATAAGGTATGAATAGGAAATTACTATTAGGGGGTAAACTTCAAAGGACTCTATGTAGCACATATGTATGATACCAGATTGGCTAGAAGAAGAAATTGCTTGTACTTCAGGTCACATTAATAATGTGACCTGCAGTACAAGCAATTTCATTTCTCCTATAAATAAAAATTATTTTTATTTATAGGAGAAATGAATGGTTTTTTATTTTATTTTTTGGAGCAGGCAATTTGAACAGTTTCAATTTATTTTTTCCATATTTCTTACACATTGTTACAAGATAAATATGTATTAAAATACACAGCGCGCAGAATGCCTATTGTTCTCGGGACATTTACTTACAGTTCAAGAAACTTCCCAGGACTGTCATATTGCTCGTTATTATTCATAGACGCGTAAGAAGCACGTATTTGATTGGTTGTTATGCACGCGCAGCAATGCTCATTAGTATGGAGTAGGCGGGTAAAAGAAACAATAGACACTGCCTGCTATTGTTTTATCTTTTGTTTACTAAAATCACACATTCGCGCGTAATACCTGTAAACGAACCAAAAAGTTGTAAGGTTTGCTAGTTTAATTATTTAATTGCATAAGTTTAGTTTGATTTCATTCAGGGACACTTAACATGTTGCGATCGGGCAACAAAGAAAAAATGCCGTTCTTTCACGCGTCCTGTATGCCGCATTTCAGTTTTAACTTCTCGAACTCACTTTGCGCGAGCGAGGGTTTGTGATGACTGTGGGTTAATATTGACAGTCGTTCGCGCGAGCGTAGAGAGGCCAAGGAATTGGGAAGCGACAAGTGAGGAAGACTGAAAACTATTTTCTCATTTTCATAGTGTTTTTGGGTACTTTGGACTTTTCAGTTTTCCGTCATGCGCGAATCTTTTCAGAGCTTAAAAGCAAGGCCATTGATTAATATTAATCATTTGTCGAAGCCGATTGTTAGCCATTGGTGTATTTCGATCCGCCGGCAAACCTTTGTCGCATCGTTTAGCATCATAAATACTCCATTGACCTTCAAATTGCAACCACACTCAGTGCTGTTAACATGGAGAAGCGTTGTCGTCCACCACTGGGCTATTACAAGAGCCTTGATAGCGTCGCAATTCCACGCGCCGGGGCAATATGTGATCCAAAACCCGACGTTCTTGGTGTATTTCAAGCTGAACGTATTGTCGCCAAAAGGATCCAAAACGGCAAGCCTGTATTCATGGTTAAGTGGCAGGGATACTCTTCCAGTCAGAACACTTGGGAACCACCGCGTGGACAGGTGTTGAATAAATCAGCTGGTGTACCAAGATCAGTTTTAAAATTCGCGGCAAATCATGCATTTTATGAATGAGTGGTTTTCTTGAATAGGCGATTGTTTCGTCTAGGCAACCATTCCTATTCAATCTTGGGCTGAAAACAATGGCGTCAGACCCGAAACGCGCCATTTTCGAACGGAACTTCGACTTAAAGTTTTAAAACTGAAAGGGATATTGGTTCTTGTTCACCAGTTTTCAAAATTAAAACGGATTCTGTTTCAGAAAAGATCAATCTTCCTTTTCCCGCGCTTCGGTTTTTGGAAGCTAATTTGAGTTTCAAAAAATTCGCTCTTGAAATCGGCTTCCATACGCAAAATGCCCGTTATTTCGTCATTTTGAAGGTTAAAGGGATAGGCTTTATACTTAATAAAACTTTTTATTTTTATGCGCAAATTAAAGATAAACCTTTCTTCTTCAAAAGCCCGATCTTGGGTTTTTTACTTATCGCTTCTGAAAGTCTGGAGGGCGAGTATTATCAACGCTACTTGCTAACATCGGCCCTTTCTTCTCTTGTTCTGGGCTTCCCAAGGCGCGCTCGCATTCAAATTTGCCCGCTTCGCTGGTTATAAATAACTAATGATGTCCAGGCATTCTGCCCGATGAATAGATAAATAAATAACAAAAGAATGAGAAACATAATGGCGAGGATGTCCATAGAGAAAACATTGGGGCTTATACAAGCTACGGGCTCCTAAAAAATTACAACTTGGAAATCATGATTTTTAGGCATACATGTAGCTTATTTAATTAATCAATACATTTAGGTTACCAAAGTGAGTGAAATAAGAAATACAATATGATAGTAATGCATGAAACCCCAAACAGAAACTTGAAAAAAAATCCGAGTTCCAGATGGGATTCGAACCCACGACCCTCCGCGATCTAGATGGATGCTCTAACCACTGAGCTACTGGACACTCACTGAGCTACTGGACACTCTATGGTGTCCAAGGGTGAAACGTGGGCTTTGACTGGAACTACATCACGTGGTCACACAGCCATCTTCGATATGCCTCAATATGCATTTTTGATATGCCTCAATGTGACTGCGCGATGCAGTTATGTGTGTGCCAGTCATTATTTGGCAATATCAAAGACCAATATCAAAGTCACAAAAGTCATACCTTAAAGACACAACTGACTTTATAAACTTTATCGAAAGCACAAAGGTTAAGAACCTTACATTCCTTGTATCGATGGACGTCACAAGTCTCTTCACAAATATACCACAAAACGAGGGCATTGACACAGTATGCAAAGCATATGATAATTTTTACAAAGACAGCCCTCCCATTCCGACACACTACCTCCGGGAAATGCTTAGGCTAATTCTAAAAGAAAATTCTTTCCAATTCAATGGGAAGCAATTTCTTCAAATTCATGGGACAGCTATGGGAACGAAAATGGCTGTTTCCTTTGCCAACATATTTATGGCAAAGATTGAAACCGAAATCCTAAGCAAAACCGTTTTTAAACCTCCAGTTTGGAAACGCTATATTGACGATATCTTTTCATTGTGGGACATAAGTAAACCCAACATTGAAACTTTCATCGAACAAGCAAATTCACATCACCCAACTATCAAATTCACGGCCGATATCTCTGACACTGAGACTGTGTTCCTAGACACGGTTATATACAAAGGCAACAGATTCAAGGAACAATCAACCCTTGATATAAGAACACATTTTAGCCAACGGAAACCTTCCAGTACACACATTTCACCTCTTGCCACCCACCAATTGTCAAAAATGGATTCGTGAAGGGCGAATGCTTAAGAATCCTTAGAACAAACTCCTCAAAAGCTACTTTTGAAGAGAACATTTCAAACTTCAAGAAACACTTGGTGGACAGAGGTTACTCACGCAATCTAATAGACAAAATCCTATCAGGAATAAAATTCACAGGAAGAGCTACAGCGCTTAAACAGAACAACAAAGAAAAGAAAGAAATCTTGCCTTTTGTAACACAATATCAACCATCAATATCCAATTTAAAAGAAGCTTTACTCAAAAAATGGCACCTCATACAAAATCAACCGCTACTTCGCCAGATATTCAAACAGCCACCTATCCTTTCATATAAGAAAGGGAAATCCTTGAAGGATCTACTCGTTAGAGCAAAAATATAAAAGGTTGCAAAATATATTTTACGCCGGTAGGGATTGTGCAGCCTGTCACCCCTTGCGTTATCACACTTTGATGCGGTTCCAGTCAAAGCCCACATTTCACCCTTGCTCACCATAGAGTGTCCAGTAGCTCAGTGGTTAGAGTGTCCGTCTAGATCGCGGAGGGTTGTGGGTTCAAATCCCATCTGGAACTCGGATTTTTTTTCGAGTTTCTGTTTGGGGTTTCATGCATTACTATCATGTTACATTTAGGTTACGTGTAAAAGGCAAGCACACAAACAAACACACACCGGCAGCAAAACATAAAACAACACATTCAAAACAGGAGTAGTCAATAGAGGAGAAATGTTCTTAGTTCAGATTTCAACAGAGAAATACTGTCAGCATTCTGAATTTCTGAATGAAAGGAATTAAACAGTTTAGGTCTGGAAACTTATTGCAAACTGTCTGATATTAGTTCTACACAGTACAGTTGCAATGTCTAGTATTGTAACAATTAATATGACTTTGTCAGCAAACACAGTTCTCTGAATGCATCAAGAGGGAAGCCTATCTTGAAAAGTAACAAACTTTCCTATTTGAAATCGGTAAATATTAGATAGTTCACCTAACTGATGATCATAGGGTATGGACAAATACACAAATATACATGTATTTCTGTAAAAAACGAACGATAAAATCCGACGTTTCGGAGTAGTCGTGACTCCATAATCAAAGAAAATATAAATGAGATCATGCAAATTACAGCATTTAAAGCGATTTTGGCGCGAAAAAATTAACATAAGAGGGTGCGAAGATTATAAAAATACTTTCGCAC
>JAEMWC010000973.1:37500-67500 GCA_016490735.1 Pachyseris speciosa | reverse complement strand
AATTTTTTCGCGCCAAAATCGCTTTAAATGCTGTAATTTGCATGATCTCGTTTATATTTTCCTTGATAATGGAGTCATGACTACTCCGAAACGTCGGATTTTATCGTTCGTTGTTACAGTTTTATGTTTTAAGAAACCTTTTTTAATACGAATACATGTATTTTACAGCATTATTCATTCTTTTAAAGTGGGAGTACAATAATTTAAGACATACAGTGTAGTGTAAGGCCCTGGCCAAACTATATGTATGAAAACTATAGTGGCAAGACAAGCTGCTGGTACAACTTAACGCTAAAATGTAATTTTAAAACATACACCGTAGCGCTGAAGTGGAAACCAAAAGCGCTTAGCTTACCAGAGCTGTTCAATGAGAAAAAAATCATGGAATGGTTAAGAGAACAAGCTGAAAAGGGTATGTTCCATACGGTTTTACAGTTATCATTGCAAGATACACCCGTGTTTAGAGAGATGACTAGAATGAACAACCCCGGATCAGTTCTCGGAAATTTTTTAACGCTATTGAACTGGACATCTGCAAAGAGAGCACGAAAACAGCAGCTATTGATTGGCTAGCAGGGTGAATGTGACTTGCATCAGGAAACAGCTTTGTTGGAAGAGTGGCAAAACACTGTAACATTTTTTTCATTGAGCAGAATTGTTGGGCGTAATGTTTGATCAAAAGCAAACTCTATCCAACACTTGATCTAGCAAAAATTGTTTGACAGACATCATCCAACATGGGCGGCCAAACGGTCGAACAATCTTGCAACGTTAAATCCAACTTTGTTCAATAGTTTGACCAGGACTTAAAAGAAATCACAAGCCCATCATGCTGATGTGATCTTTTTTATGTTACACTGGATCAAGGTTGCATGAGGTGGAACAAAAATTCCGAAGACGACAAAAGGTTCAATAATGGTCACATTTCATCATTATGCTATGTTACAGAAAGTTCTTACCTTAAAAGGTTTTACTTTTCTTTGCAACTTGAGCATACACTGTAAAGTAGTCTGCCATATACTGCACACGTAACTACATGTATTCAGTCTGAAGATTAAAAAAACCGGATGTCAAGGCCAAGTATACACTGTACTGTACAGTTTAGAAACCAGAATGAAAATATGAGCTTAAATATTGAAAAATATGTGCATGTTAACACAATACAAAATGCTACATTGGCCAGGCTGAAAGATTCAAAGATTCAAATCTTTAGTGCCAGAGGATGAGTACTGTCATGATCTCCCAAACAATACCGTTACATGTAGACGGTCTTGGTGTAGGTCTCTGGAAAACATGATCTACTTTTTAAGTGTTACAAGCCATGATGGCAGACCTGAAGACAGTCTTATAATTATTTTATATGCTCAAGCAGGTCAACACTGTGTCTTAACCTTTTCATGACCAAGCATCATTGCAGTTTGCAGGGATGACGCAAACATTAAGGTAGATTTTTTTTAAAGGATTGGTGTTAATGCTGCAATGGCACATGCATATTATGATTGGGCTTAGGAGTTTTACGCTTGTTCCATGAACATGAAGCCATCTTGAATGTTATTCTTTATTACACACAACAACTAGACAATCATACAGTCTGTAGGTATGAAAAACACCCCAGCAGTAATAAAATTTCAGAAATGCAGGAGAATACACTGTAATTACAGTATGGTCTTCATTGCACATTCTCATCACAAGCCATAAACTGAAGCTTGTTAAATGACTAATTATTGTAAAAGTTAAAAAAAAAGGCAAAAAGCAGTGAACATACCACCTTATGATAAAAAAAAAATAATTTTAAAAGTTTTAGATAGTTCCACTTGCCTTTGATCTGCTCTCATACAGTGATGGTCTCACTGACAGTTGTAATACTTGGGTGAGCTATCACTACAGTCTGTAAAAGGAGGCACATGCCATTCAATACTCAGTAGCTGTTTAGCACAACTATTGCAAAACAAAAGTAAGGCTCCAAGCATTTCAAATACAATCAAGCAGGATAGATATTTATGTTTTAACACCCCAAATACTTGCCTGGACACAAGCACTGTACTATGAAAAAAAAAACAGCCTTTGAAGGTCATTTGTACATGATACACAGTAAATAAAGCAAGCCAACTACAGTGTAATTTAATTGACATGTTACTGTATACTGTGATTGGGATAAAAATTAATATATACAACTATAAATTAGCTTTGTCTCTATTTCTTTTCTCATTGTAAAAAAAGTCAGGTCACTGATATGAAATCAAGAAGACTTTATTGGATGGCAGCTGTGGCCAGAATTAATTTTGTACCAGACGATTTTTTTTGTCGAGTTAGGGTTATCAGAATTAATAGTTGCATTACCACAACAGTAGGCACTTCAATGAAGATGTGAACACTCAAACTAAAAGAACCATCTTCAGCCTCGATGCATTACAGGGCTGTACACGCCATGACCAATCATGAATTTCGTGTGACATTAAATTCCTTAGACCTTTGAAGCCCTTGTTTTATCCCACAATTAATGGCCGCAAATATGTTTTCTGTTTATTCTTCTTCATTTTTCTTTTATTACTTTGGGAAAGTTTTGTATATCTATTTGTAAATTTTGGCCCATTTAAAGTCAGAAGAGTCAAGTGTGGCAACATGGTAATGGCCAATTCATACAGCGCTGTTTTTTTATCAAATTTAAAGTACTTACACTGTACATTGTACATGTAATGTAACAATAAAATGAGGTTTCATGTTGGGTGCTTTTTACCTTGAGGGTTTCTACCAATTCACTGAGGGCCAACTTACTGCAATTTGGAAACTGATTTGATGATGAGTAAATTGTGTATACTGTATGTCTGGATAACTGTTTTCCTCATGTTTGATGTTTTTACTTCAAGGTCAGTTTGCATAATGGACTATGTGGCTTGGCTCCAGTCTTCAGTGTAAATTCAATCTGACTTGTCATTGTGTCCCTTTATAAACTGCAATTTTCATGCCCCATTGGGCATTCTACAATTGTCTAAACTGAGTGATGATATCTTTCTTGATGAGATCTCTGTAATGAGGTCTTCACTGCTGTTGCTTTGTTTTGCTCCTACAGTTGTATGCTTTAGTGTAGAGCTAAATGTTTCCTTCCTTTAACAACAGCGCAATTTCAAAACAAAAGCAGATGCCAACATTGGATCAAGGGAGAAAAATAGGCCTTTAAATTGGAAAGCTAATTTCAAAAGATGTCCACACAGTTCCATACATAATTAAATACAATCATTGCATTACTGTTGTGCTAACCCTGCTCCCGAAACAGAGTTTGGGTCTTACATTTGTAAGTGTATACATAATTAGTGGATGGGACTTTGTGGAGTCTTGTCATCTAATTTAGAGACACTTGGAAAGCAAAATTATAATTGAGTTTAAGTACAAGTACATTAATTTATGATCACACCAAAAGCTCACTTTGCCACCAACTACAGGTAAATCAATGGATCTAATCAAGTGTAAGCCAGTTGAGCACCTAGATTGCCGCAATCTTAGCTACGATTCCTGACCTGCACGTGCAGTAAGCTTAACCCTTGCTCATATTAAGAACAAACACGGTAATGAATTAGTAAGATAGCATAATTTTATACAGAGCTGCACGTACTACTGTAGTTATGCACTGCTTTCGAGTGGTACATATATACCGTGGAAAATACCACTAGTCATTTGTATTTTCTTCGTATAGACAGCTATTTGAGATACATACACCCAGCCAGTACTATATATTGAAAATATTACAGTCTAAAATGGCCAATATGCTTACCTTTGAAATCTACAGCAGACCAAGGCAACCATCACTGAACGTGGAGACCAAAAACTTGAACTTTCAACTTTATTAACTATTTGACTAAAGAAAAATACAAAATGGTCGCTCCCCGCAAATAGCATTGGCTAGTCGAGGCGGGAAGCGACAGGAGAGAATAGGTTTACATTACAGCCTGTCAAATTTGTACAAAGTATGAAGAGAATAATTGAAAAGTAGCCATTTAAGTATTAACATAACAAGTGGAAAAGTAATAGAGGTATAATACTTCGCTTGTAGAATACATGAGATAACATTACAGAGTAAGTGCAAAAAAAGGGAATAAAATAGTAATAGTGAACCAACAGCACTCGATAACCGTGGAAGAAGCTTGCCAACCGGTCGCACATACGTTATAAAACTATTAAATTCCATTATTCTAAGATCTTGAGGTAAAAAGCCATTCGAAGTGGGAGAAATTCCTCCCAAACTGTTTTCCACGATTCGAAGTTTGAGTTGAAACGGTCGCCAAAACTACGAATTGCCTACCGGGAATGAACTCGTTTGCGCATGCCCAAGTCTAACCCAACTCCCTCGAGCTACCTCTCGGTCAGAAGATAATAAAGAACAATAGTAAGCAATTTCAAATCATTTACATACCTCCAAAAGTATTGGTTTGTCTTTCAAACGACTCTTTGGCACTTTACTACCTTTTGTTTTTTAACACTTTGCCTCTCGGCCAAACGGCCAATGCTTATGGCGCCCGAAAGGGAAATCAGCCCAGCCGCTCGGGAAGCACAAACTTGGCGAGGAAATCGTTTTGAGGCCGTCCTGCTTGCCATTTAACTTTGAAAATCGCACAGTGAATTTTCTTTCACATTGTATACAATAATGATTTCTGTTCATCCCTTTTCCTCCGTAAGTCATGCAGTAATTGGTCACAGAAGTTTTCCCGCCGTCAAAAGCGACGCAGAAAAAACCAGTGCTGGTAATGAAACTCAAAGGCGTTCCGTTATTGTCTGTTAGGAGTAGTACAAGTGTTTTTCTCTTCCAAGTTTCCCGTCGTATCCGCCTTGCGGAAACGAACAAGTATACGCAATATTTTCAAATAACGGAACGTATTAGTTCACCTTGTGAAATGTGTAAAGACCCTGGAGCAAAGTTGATTGCTATTTGTTTAGTTTTTCTTTCTTGTGATCAATCGAGGCATTTTTTGCATAGAGATCAAAATGAATGGCAAGCAAAGTTGTTTGTGAAAAAATGTTTGCTATAGAAGCTCAAGTAAACTAACGCAAATTTGGAGCATATGTCACAAGGAAAAGAGGAGTCCTATTTGACCGTATTTCCAGTCATAAATTCACCGTATAGTTGAGCGCGAACCCATCCGGCTTATTGATTTGAATTACCGTAGTGAAACTACAAACAAACGCTGTTGAAGTCCAAGACGAAAGCCGCACACTACCCTTTTGGAGTTATAATAACTCCAACCGTAGTAACTCAGTTAATTTAACTCCGCATCATGGGGGTTATGTCCTGCTTGTGTCAATTTACAGAGATTTTAAAGTACTATACTTGTGTCGATATACAGAGATTTTAGTGGATAAAATAACCATAGAAAATCTTTGTAAATGTCAAATTTACAAACATTCTTCAGAGATTTTGTTAAGTCTGTAAATTTTTCAGTTTTCCTTCTTATATCAGCAGTTGATTTTCTTCGCCCCGACGTCCGACCTCTTACCCTTTTGTATACTATTATTGACAGAAAAGGTACCCCTTTCGTATACTTTCCATTGACAAATGTTACTCCTTTCGTATACCTTCCATTGGTATAGGGTATCCTTTCACAAACCAACTTAAGAACACTGCATCGCAGCGTTCAATAAATTAAAACAATACAGTCATAAGGTATCTGTGTTCGAAATATTTTACAGCGGTGATTATATTGGCGTCAACACCTAAAATATGTCTGGAATGTTAATTGTGTTGTAACCAATCACAGGCGAGATCTTCATACCACAGAGACCACAGGCAATGAACGGTGTCCTATCGGTCACAGAACCAGGAGGGAGGGGGCGTCTCCAAGGAAATCAGTGGTTCACTCCTCTCTGCCAGTATGACGTCACGTCTCGGTTGGATGATATTCAAAATGGCGCCCAAAATTTTCGAAGAAGGCGCTGTGAAAAATGAAGATTTCTCCATGGATATCCCACTCAACCAGCTTACCTTAGCCAATAATGAGGCTCTCTATGTCATCGAACTCCTTTATTTGGCTTATTTGTCGACCAAAACTCTAAAAATTTGGATAAATTTTAACGAAACGTTTCTATCGTCATTCACATTTGTCGAACAATCTTACAAGCCGGTGGAACTTTCGAGGGTCAATGCGCCGCGAGGAAACGTCTTGTAGGCTCAAGAATAGGAGGTTTAAGAAAGGATATATTAGGATTTGTTTTCATGGAGTTTCAGATCTTCACCTCTTAGGGTTCGCCATATCAATCTCTTCAAAGATCAGAGAGCGGCCGAAAGGATAAAACAGGCGTATGTTATACCACCGGATTTGGTAAGTGTTACCCTTTTTCTACTTCATTTTTCTTTTATTTTCGAGCCGTTACCTTAACTCGTAATTGATTTCGTCTAAAGTGTAGTTTTGTTCCAGTTTAGGTGTATAAAGGGAGTGTTTTCTGACAAAAAACTGATTCAATTTTAGCTACCAATATAATTAAACTAAAAATTAAAATTAAGGCTTAATGCTACATACAATAGTGCAATTGGTTATACCTTGATTTCTGTTTTGTACTTACGTACACATACTTCTCAGAAATTAAACTGGCAAGGGGCTTAGTACTGTTAATCCTATATGCTGTGGGAGAATAACTTCCTTAGACTTAACATTGTTCAAATCTACATGTACATCAATATTTTTGCATGAGCCATTAGGGGGCAGCCAGTGAGCAATCACGCGACAGGGTACAAAAGGGATCCCTTCTTTCATTGCTACCCAGAGACGATGGTTTTCTTCAGACAAATAAGCCTGGCCAGTTTGTAGATCGCATGAGATAGTCAAGGGTTCTTGGAAACCAATCTTGAAAATGAAACATCTGACTTGCTCCAAGTGATCCTGATCATTTCCTGATTTTGGTGTTAGTGATCTGTCAAATTCCCTGTAGTCCCATAATTCAGTTGTTTTCAACATTTGATAGTCGTGTGATGTGTCAAAGAAGTCAGACATGTACAATTTTGTAGACATAAGTTGTTTTTCACTTTCAGTGGGCTCATCAAGTTTTTGGAAAAATTTTGTTGAATCATCTAAAAGTTTAAAGTCTTTGTCAAAGTCATCTTCACTATCACAGTTGGGGAAAGTACTTTTTTCCAGAGCGTCTATCATTTGTTTAAATGATTTTCGTTTGGGTTGCTTAATGAGTAGATCTTCTACTTCTTCTCTCCTCACTGTGATTTGTAGTTCTGTTGGTGGATTGTGCATTGATTTGTTTCCTTTTTGTTTCTTTGTGGGGTGTCTTTCAGGTGTATATCCATGTTTCATTGGTGTTAGGTCCAGTCGTTTGACACTTTCACTTTCTGATAGCTTGATGTTTTCCTGTGTTTTCACCAAGTTGATCATTGAATCATTTACAAAAGTCACAGGGACAAAGTCAGTTAGTGGTTGAGGGGTGTTGTTGGAGCTGTTTTTCTTGGGAGCTTCAGTAAAATTCTCTATGCTGCAATCAGATACAAATGTTATAGGTAAGGTTGGCGTTGGATTACAGTGCTGCAGTAAAAGTTCCTTTAAGTCCGCTATTTTCATGTTTGGTGGTATGGAGATGTTGTGGTGTTGAAGAATAGCTTTGATGTTCACCAGTTTGGTCTTATTGTCAGTGAGTGAAAGCAGTGTTTTGTGTTTTTCTACAATTTCTTTGATTATATAATCATCATTCAACCTATTTGGTTGATTAAAAGTGATGCCAGTGGTTCTGTTTATTTTAGCGGGCCCTATCCTCTCAAACATTAAGAGATACAAACTGTCTTTTTCCAGAAATAATGGTGTTGGACCTACGAAGGTTGCTTTGCCATTATTCCTTAGACCATTGTAGACAAACCATCCATTTTTGTAGTTATTTTGAGTAGAATACACTTCACACCAGTAGTGATGTGATTTTAGGTAGACAATGCCAGATAATCTATATCTACAGCTATTAATATCAATTGTGGTGTTGCCCTTGTTCAAGCTGGGATGTACTCTTTCGTGGAGTTTCTGGTGTACCCAACAAAAAATATGTCAGGTTGGTTTGTTAAAGTTGTTGATTGTTGCACTTCTGCACCACAAGTCTCAGGGTCAGTAATGATAGCACAGTCTGGGTCAACAGTATTGCTTAAGTCACTTTGTACCAGGAGAGAGCATTTCAATGTTGGGGTGAACCTGTTTAGTGTTAGTTTGTGTTTTATCACCTGAATGATATCAAACTCATTGGAATTTATGAACAGGTGTTTGTCTAATACATCATCAGTACTGACTGGAAACACACTGTGTCTAAAGTTACGAGATGAGTCATGCTTGTCTTCAGCGCTACAGAACTGTGAATATTTTGTTTTGACTGAAAATTTATCTTGGAGTTCATCAGGCATAGATTCTAGAAGCCTGTATATAATAGAGTCAAGTGCAGCTTCTTTGCCATAGACATAGTATGTATGGCCATTTGATGTCTTGTCTCTTAACCACTTCCACATTGTCATTTTGCTTTCATGAAAGTTTCCATTTTCTCTCAGTACAAAAGAATCGAGTAGTGCAGTAAGGCCTTATCTCAAATTTACATTCATAGAACAATTAAAATGACGTTTGAAACTGTGATAGATCATTTCAAGGAAAGTATCTTGATGGCAGCTGTTATGTATGCCATTTGAGCCATACTTGTATGACTGATACGATGTTTGTTGTGTCATTAGTGAAATATTCATCCTCTTTCTGCGGACCTCGCATGGGTTAAGCTTGCATTTCCATTCTTCATCTTTGCAACCTTTACACCTTCGTAAAATTGTGGTTTCCTTTACTGGTCTAACTATATCATCAAACTTCTTCAGATCAGAACAAGAGAGAACAGTTGGGGCAATGAGAGAATTAGGGATGAAAGCTACACAGGAACGTTTTGTGGCAATTTCCTTGCTTTTTTGCTTGAGATCAAAAACATCTTCATGCCATGCTGGTTCCACTACACCAGATGCAAGATTCCAAAATTTGTAAAGGTAGTTTAATAGTAATTCTGTGTATGTGTCATCTCTTTCAACAAGGAAAACTTTTGTGCCGACTGGAGTCCAAACAACATAGTGACATTGATGAGTGGATGTGCAAAACATTTCCAACATGATTTGTGGGATATAGTTGACACATACTGTATGGAACTGGCTTGCCTCCCATAAAAGGACATTTTATTTCAACAACAGTTGTTATTTTTCCATTTTCTTCAATGACACCATCTGGAGAAGAACCAAGCCATGTTTGATTTTTGTCGTCATTTAACAACCAAATCCCAGTCTCTCTTACAATGACGTCATCTTTATTCTTAGAAAAAAAGTGTTTTAGGTAAGTAACAAGAGCGCTATCTTCATTGATAGACCCCCATAACATAGCCAGGTTTGATTTAGTTGCTTCCTTTGGTGAACCATGCAAGTCATTATGTAGATCAGTCCAATAATCGACCATGGCCTTTTTCCCATACCATCCTAGAGCTGTTGCAGCTTTGCTGCCATTAATCTTCCCCTTACGAGCATTAAACCATTTAGTGCTTCTTTGTTTGTAAAATTTAGGATCATCCCAATTACTTGAACTTTCATAAGATAATGGTTTGAAGCATTTGAACTCGTCAAGACTCTTTGTAGATAAATTACTCAGTAACTTTGGAAGTGATGTACCATCATGGTACCATGCACTCTTCACTGGTGGGGGTTTATTTTGTGCAATTTTTGTTTTAAGTTGTTTCTCACTCTTACTTTTCTGGGGACATGCTACTTTTAAATGACCCAGTTGGCCACACAAAAAGCACTTTTGTCTGGCCAACCACTCTGGTTCATGCCCCTCAGGACATCCAGATGCCCAGTGACCTTCTTTGTGGCATCGAAAACAAGTATCGGTTGATTGTGCTTTTGATTTTTGATTATCACTTGACTTGTCAGTGAATTTTTTTAGCATTTGCCGTATGGCAGACTCATCCTCTTCATGTTTTGGTGCAAGGCCATCCTTAGCTAGGTATGTGACACACCTTCTTTTTGTAAATTTTCTTACAAAAGCAGAAAGGACCTCACTAGACAACCTGATCTGAGATTCTGGAATTAGCAAGTTTTGAAGCAGCGTCTTCCAGTAAAAACAAAGTGCTTTGTCACATTTAATCTTATTAAGTGCTTCTTGCAGTGAAATGCTGGACCAGTTTCCATAAAAGAACTTTGTTCGCAGATGGCAGTCTAGTTGCCTTGCAAATAGCAATACATGTTGATGGTTTCCACTGGCATGAAGGGCAGTCAGTATGGGTTGACATGTTTGTAAAATTGTTGTAGGGGAAAAGAGATCAATATATTCCACAGTTTGCTTAACATGTCTTGATAGCTGTAGTCTGTCTGCTGTTGTGTGAAAGTTTTCATCAAAGTCCCATGTGTCTCCAGTTATAGCATCAATGGTTAGAAAATGAGTACACAAGTCCCACCCTCCTTTCTCACTAAAATGCTTTATGTCCTCAGGGGATGTTTGTTTTGGTATTGAAAGGGGAAGAGAAACAAGATTAGGAAGAGATCTCAAATCATAAGAGCCACAGGCTCCTTGTATGTCTTTCATTTCGGAAGATAGGAGTAGTTCAGTCTCCAGAGAAGCAGATGACTCAAAAAACTGTAGCATTGGTGGCTTTCCTCCTGACACTCTTGCCCTTTGCAGTGAGGAGTAATTTTCAACATCATCCTGACACATGGTCTTTGGGATGATATGCAATTGTGGGTGATACATTTGTACATACTGAACAACCCCTAGAAATGCTCTTATACTTCTTTTGAGGTCTTTGTATGTTATTCGGGGTATAAATTTTTTCCAGTGGCTATTTAAACTTCCTACTGCTTGTGAACTGTCCTTTTTGGTCTCTTTATACCAATTGTCAAACCAAAGCATTATTGATATAAGCTGTTTATAGCAAGTAGGGTCAACCTCTAAATTGTTGTTGAATATTTGAAATAACTTATAGCATTGTTTTAAGTAGGTGCGTGTAGATATTGTGTCTTCTGGGGATAAAGGTCCTTTTAGGATGTCCAGTGCAACATCAAGAGAACAAAGTGTGACAGCCCTTTTGACACTCATTTTTGTCCGTGGTGTTAACTTAATGTGTTTCCAAGCCACCTTTGTCAGTTGTCGCTTAACAACAGGTATCAAATGATTTACTGTGATTTTCTTACCCTGTTTCTCAAGTTGTCCATGAGGGTTGACAATAAAATTTCTAAGTTTCTTAATCATATGAGGGTAATCTGAAAGCCACCAGATTGGTTTGTTAGGGTTATATGTCACCCAGTTCTGTGCTCCAGCTCTACTGAAAAAAGCATGAGAATATGTTGAACCATCTGAAACACCATAGATAACTTCTATTTTTTTATGACTTTCAAGTTTAAGACCACCAATGGCTTCACATACTTGCCAAACAAGAGAAGAAAGAATTTTGTGATTAATTTTTTGTAATGGGAAAGAAGCTACTGGCCATGAAAAATCCCCCTCTATTGAGAAAAAGAAAAACTGACAAATGAGCTTGGCTTTTTTGGATGACTTTGTTTGTTCTTCATCTGAATATATGGCATCAGACTCTGAGGTCACCATGAAAATCAGTTTTATTACCATTCTGTTCATCTAAAAAGTTGCATGCCACCAAAAACTGTTTTTCAATACACTTATATTATGTTTTTTGCAGGGAATGTCGCTTGAAAGGCATACCTCATTTTTGCACTGTGAACATGTCACAATGCAAGGAGTTACCTTTAGGATGCCAAGCTGGGCATCACTTCGAGATTTTGAGGAACTTTTACCTTTAGCAGGCTTATGCCCTCTGGATGTTAAACTTGCATAGTGTTTATCACACACCCTTAGATTTGTGTTGTTTTCCATGTTAACACTAAGGTCTTGAGGGCTACATTTCATTTCATAACTCCCAATCATGCTGTCAGATTTACGGGATCCTGCCTCATTTTCACAGCCCTTTAGGCAACACTTTACACCTCCAGTTAAACGACCATTCATGATTACCACCCCTGTTATTTCCTTCAATGGCACAAAATTGTGCAAAGGTTTACCACAGTTTGATAGCCAGTATAAATCACTTGTTAAGTTAAATTTGGAATTTACTTGTGATCGCAAGTCCAAAACAGTTGCATACTGTGCAAAAGTAAAGGAGTGTGACTTTCCTGTTACGTCTGTAACCAAAATAGATGTAACGAATCTTTAAGACCTGCAGACCATACTAAATAAAAAACCAGGGTGGTGAAATTCAACCATTTTGATACAAGGATAACCCATCAACAGACTAACTAAAAGGTAGATAACTGGGAAGAGCAGGGGAAGGCCTGTGGAATTATTGGAGGTAGCATCAAAGTTTTCACCAACTGCTATTACACTAACCACAAAAGAAAGCACCAAAAATGGATAGGGTAGGACAGCTATGGTTAGAAAGAGTACAATGCCTGCTGAGTACATGGTAACAGAATGAAGTTTGGACACAGCCAACAGAGTTTGAGTAGTACCAAGGTTTAACAAGATGCTGTAATAAAGGAAAAGACATGTGATCATAACAGTGGAAAGAAAGACTTTTGATGCTAGACTCCAAAAATACTGCTCAAGGGAGAATTTTGATTGTGGCTTGACAGGTAAACAAGTTCTGTAAAGTGGTTCAAGTAGGGACAAAAACAACCTCAGAGTAACAACAGCAGGGAACATTATGATTTCCAATATGTAATAAAGTCTTTGGTTGTGCTTGACAAATTGCTTTGAACATGTTCTGCACATCATTTCTCAGTTCATTAGGACAAAAATTGTGATCACAATACACATAATAGTAAAAATTGAATAAAATAAATTTGCAAGGATGGTATGATGGAATTGCCTTAATTTAAACTGCACAAAAAAGAAGCTTAACAACAATAACAGTAACCATTCTAGTACACCCAAATTTGAAACCATGTGCTTGCAGAACACCAACCACACTGTATTGGAGTGATGTTTTTTGGTTGGAATATGATAGTCACCAGAAGTGATGTAAAGGCTATAGGGCAGCCTCGTAAATTTTGGAAACGATTGAGAAAGAGCTGTCATTATAACATGGCAGTGCAGGACACCATGCATAATGTAGTGGCATTGTTCAGGAACAAGCCAAGTAAGGTCAAACACTAAATCATAAAGCAAAATTGCTATGATCAAAAATAGAAGTATTTCCATATTTTTATTCAACATATTTTTGGTTTGTTTTCTACAGTTATATAACAACTAACTGATATCTTTGATTACACTACTTTGTAACTTTTGTTTGTAATATTAATTTTATTTTCTTATTGTTTCTATTCTTATTAAATTATAATTGTTTCACGTTTTTGTTTTGTTTTTGTTTATGTATTTATTTCTTTGTTAAAATAATTGAGTAAGAGTTATATTATTCAGTAAAATAAGTGTTATGGTATCTAACCGTACAATTCAACAAAATGTAACGACAGCCAAGGGTATATACACCAAATTAATGAAAAACCCAAAGATTACCAAACCCAGATAATTCCTGGGTGCAAACTGCAATTTGTAAACGAACGCGTAATGCAATTGCAAACCTTGCACTCACAGCAACACGGTAAGCCAACCCAACAATTGCGGCAAAGAGCAAAGTACAAAACTCCACAACATAAGCCAACAAGCAAACCTCGCACTCACAGCAACACGGTATTGAAGCCAACCCAACAATTGCAACAGAGAGCAAACACACTGCAACACGAAGCTTCAAGATTAAAGTAACAAAATGCACACTAAAAACGTACAAATACCACCAAAACAACAACAAAGCAAAGAAGATTAGACAAAAAGTGAATAGTCCTAAGCAAAGGCTTGAAAACTGCAAGCAGAAGTAGTCAAGGACCGCCAACAATCGTTCAAACCGCGCAGAAATTTGTAGGGTAATCAACAGCCTCAACTCAAACGGATTGATATGAAGAACGGCTCAATCAATCGACACAGCATAACTAAAAATATAAACGTATATGATCAGTGTATGAAACCTCCTTTTATGGAGGCTGATGGTTAAGTGCTTTTAAAGAAAAATTCAAATGTTTTACGTTGACTTCGGTGGTACTGAAGGCAAGATGGCGGTCCCGCAACGAAACCCGCAACACAAACACAACAAGAATACAAAGTTACACGCATGAAAAACACGAGTAAAAAAAAAACAGATAAAAACAACAACAAAGCGTACAGACTTAAGATCAATTAGCGAACAAAAGCGATATTAGCCCTAGTCTTTTGTCTTTCTTAATCACTGTTGTCCTTACTCAATGGCGTCCCCACGCCAATCTGCACAAGCCAAGCGGAGGCGCTCATTCGTTGCTATGTGACGTCACACTGGCAGCGAGGAGTCGGTCAAGACAGGCTATCAAAGAACAATAGAGTCGCCCCCTCCCTCCTGCACAGAACAAATTATTTTCATTTTGTTTAACACGTTTAAGGATGCAAGCTGTCTTATTAGGAATTCAAAACACCACTGCACCACAAGATCAGTGCTGAGGACCACATTCAGCACATCGTTCGGTTTTAGAAAGACGCGACGCGACGCGACGACGATCAGCTTTCCATGTAACGACATATTACATGAAGACAATAAAAAATGAACAATCGTGAATTCTTCTTAGAAAAATAAATTTTCAGACATGCATTGACAAACCGTTGTTGTGAAGATCTAAAACGTTTTCCCGGATTACTTGAGGATATGGTTTCCCCATGTCGTAGAGTTGGTCATGTCGATTCTCCCTCACGCGTACATTAGCTACCAAAAAAAACAAAAAAAATAGTAAATCTCCCTCACCTAACAAAACACCGTTAACGCTTGCTGCAATAGCCGCGAAGCGATGGAAATCAGAAAATTCTAGCGGCTTACTTTGCAACATTGTAACTTGCGATCATGCGTAACTACCGATTTCGATCGTTACAAAAAGTTTGAAAATTCGCGAGCCAAACCGTCGCGTGCGTCGGCCCGGCACATCGGCTTTGTAATTTATTTCAAAATCGCTGAAACCTCTATTCTTCGTAAACAAACAGGAAGGAAAAGCAATTGTTTACTTGTAAAGAGACTGAATGTGAAAACAAAATAAAAATAATTTGTTCCGTGACAGATAGGAAACTGTTCGTTGCCTGTGGTTTCTGTGGTATGAAGATCTTGCCTGTGATTGGTTACAACACAATAAACATTCCAGACATATTTTAGGGTGTTCACGCCAATAGAATCACCGCTGTAATGAGAGGTCCTTTTAAATACCTAAATGGCAGATTTCCCTACCCTTGAAGGGTGAAAAAGTTTCCCGTTTCGAGCCGAGCCTTCCCGTATACGCCATTATAGTGAGTACCCACCGCCCCCCACCTCACCACCTCCTCCGAGGGTTAAATACTTTTATAAGAGAAAAAAAGAACATAGCTAAATAATAATACAATAATAAATAATAAACGATTTATTAGTAGTACTTCCACAAAGTGGCTCTTCGCCTACTAATTACAAATCTCAAATCAAATCAAATTAAATCAAATGTTGGTTTTTGAGGAGAGGGGAAAACCGGAGTACCCGGAGAAAAACCTCTCGGAGCAGAGTAGAGAACCAACAAACTCAGCCCACATATGACACCGAGTCCGGGAATCGAACCCGGGACACATTGGTGGAAGGCGAGTGCTCTCACCACTGCGCCAACCCTGCTCCCCAATGGACACGTGACGTAATAAGTCATCTGAATAAAATTTAATTCATGAATACCTACATCACTTTGCATATTATTATTTTGTCTCTATAGGGTGCTGGAAAAGACTGCCATGGACCGCATGGAAAACGTTCTAGAAACTATTTATGTTGGAATAGTGATCGCCGTATTCCTTCTCAACAGCAGACGCATTCGTAAAGCCATTGAGATATCAAAAGAATGCTTGTTTATATTCAACATCATCTGCAAAGACATGGAAAAGAAAATGACTTGGTCAGGATAATGTATCTAACTGTATATAAGGTAATGCTTGATGCCTACGAGCTTATCAGTGACCACACAAGTGCGATAGAGTGCGGCACAAAGATGCTGGTCTTGTTGCGTGACAGTGGCAAAAGGTACGAGGAGGGAGATTGAGCTTTAAACTAGGGCAGCTGTATCAGCGGCATAATGAATATGAAAAAGCAAAACAACTTTACATGAATGCACTCCGCATCACAACAGAAAATCGCGACAAGTACTCAGAAGCAGAATGTTACGGACACTTAGGAGCTGTCTTTAACTTTCTCGCTAAATATGACAAGGCTGAAAAGTATCTTCAGAAAGCACTTCAAATCCGATTTGAAATTGAAGACAAAAAAGGTGAAGCGTCAGCATACGGGAACCTAGGAGCTGTCCTTCAGTCTCTCGGTAAATATGACAAGGCTCAAGAATATCTTCAGAAAGCACTTGAAATCCGAATTGAAATTGGAGACAAAAAAGGTGAAGCGTCAGCATATGGGAACCTAGGACCTGTCTTTATGTCTCTCGGTAAATATGACAAGGCTCAAGAACATCTTCAACAAGCACTTCAAATCCGAATTGAAATTGGAGACAAAAAAGGTGAAGCGTCAGCATACGGGAACCTAGGACCTGTCTTTATGTGTCTCGGTAAATATGACAAGGCTCAAGAATATCTTCAGAAAGCACTTCAAATCCGAATTGAAATTGGAGACAAACAAGGTGAAGCAGCAGATTACGGAAACCTGGGAGCTGTCTTTATGTCTCTCGGTAAATATGACAAGGCTCAAGAATATCTTCAGAAAGCACTTGAAATCCGAATTGAAATTGGAGACAAACAAGGTGAAGCAGCAGATTACGGAAAACTGGGAACTGTCTTTATGTCTCTCGGTAAATATGACAAGGCTCAAGAATATCTTCAGAAAGCACTTCAAATCCGAATTGAAATTGGAGACAAAAAAGGTGAAGCAGCAGATTACGGAAACCTGGGAACTGTCTTAATGTCTCTCGGTAAATATGACAAGGCTCAAGAATATCTTCAGAAAGCACTTCAAATCCGAATTGAAATTGGAGACAAACAAGGTGAAGCAGCAGATTACGGAAACCTGGGAGCTGTCTTTATGTCTCTCGGTAAATATGACAAGGCTCAAGAATATCTTCAGAAAGCACTTCAAATCCGAATTGAAATTGGAGACAAACAAGGTGAAGCAGCAGATTACGGAAAACTGGGAACTGTCTTTATGTCTCTCGGTAAATATGACAAGGCTCAAGAATATCTTCAGAAAGCACTTCAAATCCGAATTGAAATTGGAGACAAAAAAGGTGAAGCAGCAGATTACGGAAACCTGGGAACTGTCTTTAAGTCTCTCGGTAAATATGACAAGGCTCAAGAATATCTTCAGAAAGCACTTCAAATCCAAATTGAAATTGGAGACAAAAAAGGTGAAGGAGCAGTTTACGGAAACCTGGGGGTAGTCTTTGAGTCTCATGGTAAATATGACAAGGCTCAAGAATATCTTCAGAAAGCACTTCAAATCCAAATTGAAATTGGAGACAAACAAGGTGAAGCAACAGATTACGGAAACCTGGGTGCTGTCTTTATGTCTCTCGGTAAATATGACAAGGCTCAAGAATATCTTCAGAAAGCACTTCAAATCCGAATTGAAATTGGAGACAAACAAGGTGAAGCAACAGATTACGGAAACCTGGGAGCTGTCTTTATGTCTCTCGGTAAATATGACAAGGCTCAAGAATATCTTCAGAAAGCACTTCAAATCCTAATTGAAATTGGAGACAAAGAAGGTGAAGCGTCAGCATACGGAAACCTGGGACCTGTCTTTAAGTCTCTCGGTAAATATGACAAGGCTCAAGAATATCTTCAGAAAGCACTTGAAATCCGAATTGAAATTGGAGACAAAAAAGGCGAAGCAGCAGATTACGGAAACCTGGGATCTGTCTTTTTGTCTTTCGGTAAATATGACAAGGCTCAAGAATATCTTCAGAAAGCACTTGAAATCCGAATTGAAATTGGAGACAAAAAAGGTGAAGCAGCAGATTACGGGAACCTAGGAACTGTCTTTGAGTCCCTCGGTAAATATGACAAGGCTCAAGAATATCTTCAGAAAGCACTTCAAATCCGAATTGAAATTGGAGACAAAAGAGGTGAAGCGTCAGCATACGGGAACCTAGGAACTGTCTTTATGTTTCTCGGTAAATATGACAAGGCTCAAGAATATCTTCAGAAAGCACTTCAAATCCGAATTGAAATTGGAGACAAACAAGGTGAAGCGTCAGCATACGGAAACCTGGGAACTGTCTTTAAGTCTCTCGGTAAATATGACAAGGCTCAGGAATATCTTCAGAAAGCACTTCAAATCCGAATTGAAATTGGAGACAAGCAAGGTGAGGCAACAGATTACGGAAACCTAGGAACTGTCTTTGAGTCTCTTGGTAAATATGACAAGTCTCAAGAATATCTTCGCAAAGCACTTGAAATCCGAATTGAAATTGGAGACAAAAATGGTGAAGCAACAGATTACCAAAACCTTGGAAGCTTGAATTCCTCCTTAGGCAAATATTCCAAGGCCAAAGTTCTTCATGAGAAGGCTCTTTCTCTGGCTTACAAGATAGGTTACATTGAACTGCAGTATAGAAGCCACCTTAGTCTTTCATGGGTGACTTTTCTTTTGACTGGAAACATTGACGAAACTGTATCTTCTCTTATCAAAAGCATTGAAAAGTCTGAAGAAATGCAAACTTTTTTAAGAAGCAATGATGACTTTAAGATCTGTTCTTTAGACATGCACGTTTCCCCCTATAAATTACTCAGTGCTTTGTTTTGTGAGAATGGAAACTTTAATGAAGCACTTTATGTCGCAGAGCTCGCACGCGCAAGAGCCCTGGCAGATATGATGTCAGCTCAGTACAGTGTGGAGCAAGAAATATCAGTGAACACACAGTCATGGGTTGGCATTGAAAAGATTATGGAGAAAGAAATTGACTCTGCTTGTTTGTACGTCTCTTACCGCCGCAAACATTTATTTCTTTGGATTATCAAGGCAAGCAAATTGGTAGTTTTCCGAAGAAAAGACATAAATGACTGTTTTAGTGTAAATGGAGCGAGAGATGTGGATGAAGTGTTTGGTGACATATCTTTGAGTAATTTCTTACTTTTACTAACTCAAGAACACTGCGAAGACCGATCACTGTTTTCTTTAAACGCTGACTGCTTGTCACCTTCTCGCCCCTAGAGGAAGATGAAGACGAGGATCAGTGTCATCAGCCCCCGACTCTCACTCAGTATTACAAAATGATCATTGATCCTGTGGCCGATTTACTTGACCAACCTGAGATCATCATTGTTCCTGAGGGTCCCTTGTACAAAGTTCCATTTGCAGCGTTTAAGAATGAAAATGAGAAGTATTTATCCGAGTCTTTCAGGATCCGCATTGTACCTTCTCTGACGACGCTGAAGCTCATCCAGGACAGCCCAGCAGATTATCACAGCCAGACCGGTTCACTGATAGTCGGTGATCCCAAGGTTGGTGTTGTGTTTTACAAGGGAAGCCCTGAGCGGATCCGTCCATTACCTTGCGCAAGAGAAGAAGCAGAGATGATTGGACGTCTGCTAGGAGTCCAGCCTCTTATTGGAGAACACGCAACTAAGCAGGCAGTTCTGACCGACATGCATTCAGTGAGTCTGATCCATTTTGCTGCACATGGCGACGCCGAAAGAGGAGAAATCGCTCTGGCTCCTCCACAACCTTTTAATGGTACTCCACAAGAAACAGACTATCTACTGACAATGGCTGAAATTGCACAAGTTCGTCTGAGAGCCAAACTTGTTGTCCTTAGCTGCTGTCACAGCGCAAAAGGACAAATCAGATCAGAAGGAGTTGTTGGAATCGCTCGAGCCTTCTTGGGATCCGGTGCACGTTCCGTGTTGGTTGCCCTGTGGGCTATAGAGGACGAAGCAACAATGAAGTTCATGAGTCGTTTCTACGAGCAGCTTGTTGATGGAGTCGGTGCCAGTGAATCTCTTCACCAGGCCATGAAGTGGATGAGAAGTCACGGCTTTTCTGACGTGGAACAATGGGCGCCTTTTATGCTGATTGGTGATAACGTGGCGTTTGATTTTAGAAAGTAAAGGTAGGTACATACCTCTTATTGACCGAGTTCGAGGTTCGTACTGTAAATTACGGACCGAGTTTTTTCCCTTTGATTTATGGCCCAAGGGCGAAGCGCGCGGGCCATAAATTAATAAGAAAAACGAGGATCCGTAACTTACAGTACGGACAGAGAAAACGAGGTTAGTAAGACATTTATTATATCCCTGAAGTTAATCCGGCCAGATGGAAAGAAAACTAGTTAAAGTCAAGCTGGCGGTACCGTAGGCCCGCAAAATTGACCAATCTCAGCGGGTATTAAGTGAGAGATTAAATAAAATAGCTTATTGAGCCTGCAATGCAGGCGTTTTCGGTGGGCTAGTGAGTTATTTTCTCGAGTAAGTGGCGCCATGTTTAATTTCACTGAAACGCAAGGAGCCCCCCACCAGACTTTGTCACCGTAATACCCATCCCTATAATTCGTGCATTTTTAATCTCCCCAATGCTCCCCGGTCTCTTAAATCAAAGATGGCGGCTCGCTCGTAATAACACGAACGAAATAATGCGCTCGCCTCACAAAATACGCCTACAATGCAGGCTATAGCTTACTTGGTATTTAACTTGATAAAACGCTCACAGTACACGTTTTCGAAGTGAAGTTTTCTCGGCTGGGATCAGTAGAGAGCAGCGAGTAGATTACGAGTGTTAAACTTACGACAGTTTATTTGATTATTATCGTTATCACCATCAGCTTTATCATTACCATCGTTATTACACTGGGACGAAGAAAAAATTAAAATGACTTATCAAACGCAGTTTTTCGTTTCAGTTCTTGAGTGACACTGCTGTATGCTTACACAACGTGATGTGTTAAGCTCTTTGTTTTCTTGCCGGCTAAAAGCCGCACGCATCAGAATTTATCAGGTAAATTTAGAAGTTCAACTGTTTGCATCTTCGTTTCTTTTTCACAATTTATCGGCGCTATTTTCGTTTTTCAGAAGGGAGTTCTAGTATTTAATCATAATTCTATCAAAGTTAGTGAGATGAATGGGTAATCACCCCGACTAATAAGAACAGATTCTTCTGTTTGGTTGTAGGTGCTTCACCGTGGACCGAAGTAAGGCACATTCCAAAGCTGAGTAAATCAGCGGAGAGATAAAGCATGCCGTCCGACTGAACGTGACAAGGGGGAGGATTAAAAACTTGTTTGAACCTGATCGGTTGATATGCGCATGCTTTGTTCTTGTGTGTTTTGTAGTCGATTATGTCTTTCTCTGTGAATAATGGTAACCAACAAACATGGCTGAAACATGCTTACAGATATTCGCGAAGTGGTCCATAAGTTCTTGGTATTTACTCAAAAGACCAGCGCATTTCTTAGCTAGGAACATTTAGTCTCTGGGTCTTTATTTTGCCAAGTCAGTTTGTGTGTTGTCATCTAGCTGATAGGTGTTTTAGTTAAATGTTTTGCCTTTAAATGTTGGGCTCCTTGATTTCCACGGATCCAGATTTGTTTGCATTTTTTTTAAATCTGGAATTAAAATAATTTTTACTTTTCACGTCGTATGATACATAAATTCCGAGGATCTTCACTGGGTATTCATGCAGCTAATCTGTAATGGTTTCGGTTTGTTAACTGCCCACTTCCTCGGCCATTTCTTTAGTTTTCTCAATGTTGAGAGTCCACAGAATTCACCGAAACCTTTCTATGAGGTGTGATTGCCACCAAATTAATACCAATTAAGTACAAAGAAACGGCGGCCATGTTGGTGTCCCAAAACAAAGAAACGCCGGCCATGTTAGCGTCCCAAAGTAAGGGCCTGTTTTCAAGCAGTGCCTAGTGCGAGGGTTACCTTAGCAGGAGGGTGTTTACAAGCAAAACTTCACAGATAGGGTTACCCTACCATCCGGGACAGCTTAATCACAAACAAAATGGCCGACAAGGGAATAGTTCTGTTAAGTACTTCGATTATCCTGTCTGTACTGCCTATTATTGCTGCTTTTGAGTGTCATGGAACGATGTTATGTTACCTTCTTATTTCTGGACAACGATAGCAAGTTGTAATATTAAAAGCGACCCTGTAATATAATGCATCACTCGCTCGAATGCAACATGTGAAACGGTAGAGTGATTCGACGAAAAAGATTACGAAGAAAACTTAGCCGTATAGATCAGTGCTGGATCAGTGCTATTTGAGGGAAGGATGTTTGCTTACCTTGCACTAGAAATGTTTTCTGTTTTTCAGACAAGAGGAAGATTATAATGCCTTGAGCCTCGCGTTGTACTTGGTCCGCCAAGATGGCCGTTTGTTGTCAACATTCAGCGGGTCTGGAAACAAATAAAAAGTTGTCCCGGGTAAGCGAGTTGTCCCTAGCAGAGCGTTTAAAAGGCAGCTAGGGTTACCTTAGCACTGGGGTAACCCTAGCGCTCAGATAGGGTAACACTTCTGCTAGGGTAACCCTAGCTGCCTTGTTAACACGTCAATGAGAAAAAAAAAGAAGAGATGCGGGAGCGCTAGGGTAACCCTTCTGCTAGGTTAACCCTAGCACAAGGGTTACCCTACCTGCTTGTAAACAGGGCCTAAAACTCTGGGAATCAAACTACGTTTTTATGGCAATACTTTCTTTTGTTTCAGTAAACCAATATGGCCGGTAGTCACGTGAATGAAAACGCTGTATAGTATGTGACAGTATTTTACTGTCCTGCGTGAAACATTGGAATTCGTCCAGTGTTCTTCCAATTACCGTTAACCTATGCAGACTAGATAATACGCATCAATCTCTAATGTTTGCTTGTCATCCCGTGATTTTTTTTATCATTTTCCTTCCCTATTTCGTTGATGATTTTCCTGTCGCTTTCCAAAGTTGTTTTGTGTTTGGTAATGGGTTTAGATATAAGAGTCCATGCAATTTCTCTGTCCTCCCAGGTTCTGTCTCCAGAGGAAGCGTCTCTGCATTTATAGCAAATATATAGTTGAAGCAAGAATTTGCAATTCCATCGTTTCTGTGCAGTAAATATTAATCTTGATATCCCCGAAGAGTATCACGGGTGGTAATGTCGTGGTATTAGATAATGTCCGTACCTTGGTTATAGAAGCAATTTAAAAATTGCTTCTATATTAAAACGATTCATTACTTCTGGAGCACTGTTTATAAATAGCAATGAAGTAGGTTATTAATTCGACAATAGGATATCTTCAGCTCATATTCGGCCTAAAGGTTGGTAGCGAAATATTTTTAGTTTGCATTGACGTTATTACAAAATGTTGTTGAGTAGTGTTTTTACGTAGGGTAGTGTTAGTATAACTTAAAGTGTCTATGAAGCGAAATTTGTTTCTTGCTAATTTTAAAGTTTACCCTAAAAACGCAAGAATCTCAAAATTTGAGGTGCTTGTGATTAAAATTGTTGATTTTACGAGCGTTTGAAGTTGGGGTATTTCGCCCTTAAAAATGGTCAGGGGTCTGGGTCGTGTTTATTCGCGAAATTCTGTTATGTGACGTCATTTTGGGTACAAAAATGTGTTTGCGCTTATGAATTATAGTGAAATAGTTGGAATACTTGTCCCCAAAATTACGTCAAAATTACATCACCGCTATTGTCACGAGTCTTTTTGGCCGCGCGATTCAAATGCCATTTTTGAGGGCAAAATAGCCCAATTTTAAACGCTTGTATAATCGCCGATTTTAATCAAGAGCACCTCAAATTTTGGAATGTTGAGTTTTATAGATTAAACTTTAAAATTAGCGAGAAACAAATTTCGCTTCATAGGCACTTTAATAATTTGCTTTGCAAAACAAGAATTAACTTTTCAAAGGCTTAGGAGGAGATAAGTGCTACCTTTTCCCGATAATCTCAACTGTTTTGTTTTGTTTTTTCAACTTTATTGGTCTAAGTCTCTCTAAATAAATAGTTACAGTAACGAAAAAAAATATACAGTTTATTAAACTATTGTTGCCAGTGGCACCTAAAATTGCGTGCAAGACTCCATGAACTGGTTTGTCGGGGTCAAAGACATTTGCTAATTCATCTTTATACAACTTAGTTAGGTTACTATTAGGCGTGACCATCGATGATAAACTCACATGGGCTCAACATATTTATATTTTAAGATAATCTTACCCTCAGTATCCTATGAGTTGCCGATATGGGGTCGTTTTACTAACAAGGACGGGTTCCTTGGCCTGGAATCTCTACACTGTAGAGCTGCCAAGTTAATATACGGCTTTACGTGAGATACACCCACCACAAAAGTACTTAAGACTGCCAAATGGGATTCCTTACACTTTATGTACTAAGTTAAGTTGGCAACATTAGCATATAAGATTTTCTATGATTGTATTCCTCCCTCTATGGGTCATGTCTTAACCAAGAAGACTTCTCCTATCCATCATTTACGTACCAGGCCGGAACACGGTCACAGTGCCCCGCTTTAACACATATTTCATGAAAAATTCAATAGCATTCAGAGCATCTATTGTGTGGAATCTCCTCACTCCGGATCCCGGAAAGACATCCAACGTTAAGAACTACGCAAGAATGGCCTCTTAATCTGACAAATTACGTAATTTAGACTTTCAGGCAGAATCTCCGCAAACAATGCCCCACAATAATAATGATACCTTTCTATATTATTAAGGCGATTTCATTATACTTTTTCCTTAAGTTTTAGTTAGCTTAAATGCACGACCCCATAAGCGGCAACGCTTTAATCACCATCGTATTGAAATAAAAGTTATTGTATTATTTTGTATTGTAGTTATACTATTCTTAAACGTCTTTTTATTTAGAAAGTCACTGGGCTGAATTAGTTTACATGTTAGGTTCCATAATTAAATGGTGCAATTAGAAAAGGAGGACTGGCTTTGTGATAGGTAGTTTTTTTATTAGAGAAGCGTTTCCAAATACTTTATATTACTTGATTGAGATCGTCGAGTATGGCCGTGACTAACGCTCGTAATAAAACTAATATAGCCATATAAGGCCTCATAAAGAAATACTAAATCCTTGACTTCGCGGTTATAGGTAAGAGGTAGCATGTCCAGATGGATAAGTCTCTCTTTGTCGGACAGTTCACCTTGCTTGAATGTTTTATTAATATTTGTAGCGTGGTTTTCACTCAGGTATCCCAAGACTTTCTGTAGCTGTTGGACATGTTTTGGTTAAGTTTCCCATATGACTACTTCAGTTGCCATACGGGAAAACTTAACCTTTATTCTTAATTTTTTGTAGATGGCTATTTTAGTTACTCTTTATGAGTGAAATTTGGTTCAATTGACTTAGTTTTCTGGAAATTAAAAGAATGGTGAATCAAATATGGCAGCAACACAAAAGAATAATATCAGATCACGTCATTTTCGTCATGTGACCCTTATCTTGTGCGTAGAACAGCGCGGTTACAAAATGGTAACAGAATACCCACTCTACCCTTGTACCACGGTTTAGGGTGTGGATTGCTCAGAGAATTAGTGTGAGGCACGACTGCTCCAGAGTGTTGCAGAATTGTAGCACTTCCCTTGACTCTGCTTGCTACGGAGGCTTCTAAATCAAAAAAGCAAAATGTTGAAACTAACTCTAAATGTGGGATTAAAACATTCGGATTTGCTGCTCATTCTGTGTTTAGTCGTTCAACTGCTTTATATTCAGTTACAAAATGTTGCTCCACTTCTCTCATTTTCTTTCCCATAAAATATCATCCGTTTAAAAACACAAACAATTCGAGCCTTCTATTCGGGTGTGAAAGAATAGCCTGTGATCAAGCTTTCCTATTGCTTTGTTCAGTAGCTAGGGTCTATCATGTCATTAGTGAGCTTTAGCAACGAGGACGGCAACGGCAACGAGAAAGCCAGAAAATAAGGGATTTGATGAGCAAAAACAATAGCTCTGCACGTGGGTTTTACATTTTGGTATGTTTCTTTCCCGATCGCTGCAAACAACAACGTGAAATGACCAAATTATCGAGAACGTGAGCGTGTGACTGTAAAGTTTTCTTTCTTTTTCCTTACTTTAACGCCGTTCATAAAAGTTTAGTCCGTGAATAGTTCGCCAGTATTTTTCAAGTTAGTCAAATTGAAATAATGGCGAAAGCATTACAAAAATGAGAAGTTAGATTTTTGATACGACGTTTCCGTTTCCGTTGCCGTCGCCGTTGTCTTTGCTAAAGCTCCCTATTGTTCCGTTGGGCGGTGTGGAGTCCATACAACTGAATTGTACTAGAAATGAGATCGAACGAAAGAGCAATGTAGTGTCCTCAGCATGTAAACATCGGAAAAGCCCCTGTAAGTACGTGAAATTACGCCCATCTTGTTCGCTTTGGAGACAATGCTATTCACATAGGAATTCCACTGTTGCATGTTAATTAGTAGACGTCCTTAAATTTGGGTAGAGTCCAGAAGTGGAACATCTGACTCAAGTTGTCCTCATAATTTGCATTTATTGATGTTGAAATCCATTCCATTTAATCCACTATAAGTCCAAAGTGTTTCACTCCCCCACCGACGCAGCACCACAGTTTCCTGAAAAACTAACCCCGTTCTTGCAAAGGTTATCAAGGCCTTACTTGAATAATGCGTGAACATGGGAACTGTCTGGACTGGAAATGAGCCTTGAGGTCTTGCAGTCATCTGCATAGGGCCGTTTACATGAAGATATGGTCTCCCTTCTAGAAGGGCACCCTTCCCTATTCTTGGTTTTCAGTCACGCGAGTAAAAAAATAAAATCATCTACCATTCGATAGATAAAGGCAAGAAATTGAGATGTTGTAGAAGAGTAATAAATAAACAACATGCCAAAGTCTCAGGGCCGTGCGATATCCCGTACTCGACTTATTCGGCAAAATGTACCTCTCAAAATTATAGAGTTTAGTATGGACACGCCATGTTAGTGTCCCTCTGGGGGGTACAAATATGGCGGCCGGAAACGTGTTAAAACATCTGGAATTTACTTTGGCTTTCTCAAAGGCAATCTTCTCTCTTTGAGCTTGCAACCATTCACAAAAACGCTTCTCCTGTCATGTTGGCTGTTCAAACCTCAAAAACACAAGCTGAATCGATGTTTTGGTGTATGTGACTGTAAGCAGACATGTTTATGTCACACACTGTGAAAAAACCTAACATTCAAACTGCTCTATTTTCAAAACAAAGCACGCTACCGCGCTGAAAACATGCAAGCAGATACATTTCTAAAATGTCTTTTACGTGATGAAGCTAAAAATGCAAAAGTCTGTTTAATTTTGAATTTTAGTTTTTTATGACGTCATGTGAACACCAAGAATTTTCCGGATTTGCTTACATGGGGGTAGGGTCACCTTACCTGTTTGCCAGGGTGCACCTCCTAGGAGGAAAAAAAACAGAGAGAGCTACTCTCGTGAAAAACCAAAGAAATTAGAAGGTACAGTGAAACCTCTCCTTTGAGACACCTCTATTCAGTGGCAGGCAGGGACACTTTTTCTGGGTCCCACAGCCTGATTTTGACCTCCATTAAGCGAACACCATAACCACCTGAAGTCCTTGAAGCATGTGTGAAAACCAAAGAGGGTTGATAAGATTAGCGTATACTAATTACAAGCAATGAAACCCTTCGATACAGTACTGTATGAAATAACTAGTTGTTCAAGTTTCCGAAATACCAATGCACTCTATTTTGTGACCGTGTATAGTATCGATCCACACGTGGGAATCCAACACATTACAAAGAAGAGTTTTCTCTGTAAATCAAGATTTAAAAGTCCTAACAAAGCTGGTACAGGATTTGAGAGGAACGCACAGCCCCCACGGTACCCAGTCCTTCTCATCCAAAAGGTGTCTGGCTCCCAGAATTCCCCTCGACCAGCAGATTTCATACAGTAATCATCACATCTTTTCTCACTTTCCGCCATTAGGGAGCTTAAGCGACGAGGTCGGCAACCTCGACGTAAACGCCACGAAAAAAATACGCTTAATGAGCCAAACCGATCGCTCAGCACGTGAATTTTTGATTTTGGTACATTTCTTTGCCGTCCTCTGAAAAACAACAGCGTGAAATGACCAAATTTTACGTTTTATCGGGAACGTGAGCTCATGACGGCAGACGCGAAGTTGTTTTTTGAAATCACGTTTTCGTTGCCGTCGACGTCGTCGTTGCTTAAGCTCCCTAATGTCAACAACGTTGACAACTACCTTAGCAACCACGTCTGTAATAACTTAGAGGAATCGAACGCCATATATGGCGCCCGAAAAAAAATTAAAATACTTTTGTGAAGTTTTTCTTTCTAGATCTAATTTGGCCATCACATGACTAAACAAAACGGGCAGGAAAACCTTTTGATGTGTTCCAATGTTTCTGGGCAAAGTTGAACTGAATGAATTAACAATAATAATAAATAATTGAGGTTTATTAGCATTCCACTGTCCGCGAACAACGTAGGAGGTTCAAGTTTGGATTCTTTTGGAAAAAGTGCTGAGTTTACTTGCTCTGAACTGTCGGTAAATGGTCAGTGGTCGTGTGAAAAATATTCTGCCATCATTGTTTAAAAAAGGGGGGTGAAACGGCTTTCACGTAGATGTACGAGTCGAAGGAAGTGAATTTTCAATCCATCAAAACAACGGCACCATGTGCGAATTTAATCCAAATGAAGACACAGTTTCAGTTTATTTTGATGGAATGGAACATTGTCTCACCGCACACCTGTTTCAAACAAATATATCAGGGCTAAGCAAGACAAATGTACAGGTTATGCATCAAGAAATGGCTTCTTGAAATCTGTCTGATGCATGGCACAAAAACTGGTCCCGCGGCCGAACAGAATAACAAAACAACTAGAAGAGCTATTTCTTTTAGTAAAAATATGTAACGCGTTCGGTATTTCAGTACATGGAAGTGTTTCTTGCTAAGACCTGAACATCAACAGCTCGGAAAATTTTCTGAGAGTCTTTTAAACACGATGCCAACATTGTTCTTCGTCGTTCTAAATTGCTCAGCGATGAATTCAATTTGTATTCGGTTATAATTACAGTTTCGGTATTTCTACTCGTTAATTTCGCTGCGAGACGATTCATGTTTTAATGGCCACCGGCTTTGAGGTAAAATTGTCAGCTTTCTTTGTTTGCTGACGTGTTCTATGACCATGTTAGGTACAACAGGTATATGAGCTGATAGTCTGTGTCCGGCTAGCCAATGAAAATGTTGAAAATCTGATATCCGTAGTTCTGTTTTTTTAAGTTTAGATATAATGGACTCGATTCGACCAATCATAGTGCGCGTTATTATTTGAACATTTTATAATTGTTTGTACGTTACACAAACAAAAAGTGCTGCAAAACGAAGACAAAATGCACGAAAAATTCCTTGTTTAACTGCAAAAGACTTCACTTTAACTGAGTTAAACAAGCCACGAAATTTATCCCTTGGGAAAAAAACAATTACCTGTGATTGCTACTGACCAAGTCACACGAGAGACGTATGAAGGAAATTGCCTAAAGGGACAGTATATTCGGAATTATTCCTGATATTTGGAACAAAAATTTAACACACATTTAGCCAAGCCTAAAAGCGGAGCTCCACGATTATTAATTTTTACTGGCAGCGAGCACTTTCGCATGGCTTTCCTTGGGTCAATTTTGTGTCCAAAAAATTGAACAGCAAGAGGGAAAACGAAGAGTTTTACAATCCAGATGGACTATTCGATAGCAAACGTTTGATAATAATAATGATAATAATAACAAAAAAAAAAACACAAAACAAAACAAAACAAAAACAAAACAAACATTCTTGAGTCCAAACTACCTTGAGATGAAAGCGTAAAGGAATTCACTTAGCGGATCAAAAGCAAAACACTGAATGAAAACAAAGCTGGTGTGTTTCTTGGAAGATTCTTAGAGAAGGTATAGAAATCAGACAAGTAACAAACATATCTCGTAGAAAGAATTTGTTTCGTATTATTAGCATGGAAA
>JAEMWC010000973.1:22500-32500 GCA_016490735.1 Pachyseris speciosa | reverse complement strand
GAATCCTAAAGTGCAACTAGATCATCAAGCGTAAGACAGAGGGAGACTCTGCAGAAGTTGTGTTTATTCTTCGATCCGTCGTCATCTAAGATTTTGGATGATTAAATGCATAATTTCCGGTTTGATCCTTGTTGAAACCGGTTATATATGCGCGAGTCTGTACTTAAGGATGTGTTGGATGACCAAAATTGAGCCCACGTTGTACAATAAAGATAATGTTGAAATGATCAGCAAACGCTTTAGGATTGGTAAAGGTACACAGCTTTGTTTGCTCACTTAAAAATAGTTTCAGTGGGAGACGCCCTTACGGAAAGCAAAATTTCAAAGGAGACAGTGGATCAGTGTTTGAGAGAGCTTTGGGGCTTTCTGGAGCTGATTTGCACGTCCGCTCCTTTAGGTGATGGTGAGCTGAATTTACTTCGAAATGCAAGAGTTTCTATTTTTCGACTGCAAGGTCTACACCCTGTACAAAACTGCACGAACCGTGCGACTGATCCCGACGAAGCACGGAATATTCACGAGAATAGTTTTTACGTTCTAAATTTATTCAATACATTGTGTATTCGGCGTATTACTAATATATTACTAATATTGGTTTACTGAAACAAAAGAAAGCATTTGCATAAATATAGAGTTCAATTCCCAGAGGTTTAGTTCGAAACACCAACATACCCGCCGTTTCTTAGTTTTGGAACACCAACATGGCCGCCGTGACGTCATGTGAAAACGCTCTATTGTGCGTGTGATTGAAATCTAGAAGTATGAAGTTCTTGTGCTTTTTGAATACAGTAGCGGACTAGTTCGATCTTCGAAGACGGAAAATACTGCGATTTTGTATCCAAGTTTATTAACTTCCCCAACCCAGCCTCTATTCAGGGGACATTTGTCCTGGTCCTGAAAGTGTCCCGTGAATGGAGGTTCCACTGTAAAAGCAAAGCATCAATGAGGCCTGAATCTACAGCAACAAAGGCGAAGAAGCATTGACTGCTGAGGTGAAAGTGCTTTTGAAGTACACCAAGGAATACAAAAGGAAGTGCAAATTTAACCGCGTTAACTTCGAGGCCGCTGCACAATGAAATACGGCGCTGCATGATTAATTTGGCAACTGCCCTAGGGACACCTTACTGCATGTAAAAGGTGGGTGTCCCTTCTAGGAGGGTCACACTACCTCCATGTAGACGGCGATGGTATTGGAGAGACAACGTGGGGAGGGCGACTAATAAAAATGACAAAAAACGGTGACTCAAAATAGATCCCTGGGGGACTTCGGACGTAAAAAGAGACTGACGACTCTATGTGACGGAAAGATAATCTACACACAAACTGAAGAGAGAGCCGCCTTTACCAAAGTTGCATTATTTCTGTAATAAGATATGATGAGGTTCAAGATCTAAAGCTTTAGTCTTAGCCCAATGATGATGACTAGTTACTAGTTCGGATGCTATACAACTGAGCTGCAGGAGACTCTTAAAACTGCTAGAACTAAATTGGGGATTCTAAACTTTTATCCATCTTTAAATATTTATGGCAGAAGAGAGGTTTAAGACGATGCGAAAATGTTTCAGTTAGTTATAACAAATTTCGGTCCTGCAAACCTCATTTTCTTTAGCAACTTGAAAACCAATCCCTCCAATTCTCCATAGAGTAAAAATGTTGTCTTTACCGTGAAAGGCGATATTTGTAGTGGCTTAAATTGATGATTGAGGTTTATCGTTATCATAAGATTTGCAGGTCGACCCCTAGCCTGCGTTGCAGACGAAATTGATAACCTGAAGAGGACTTGGAGTAGGTCGTTGAAAAAAACAAAACAAAACAAAACAAAAAACGCTAAAACTCAGAAGCTACTGTACTGTTTTTGTATCTTTTTTCTCTTTTTCTGTCTTACACTGACGTTTCGCTAATTAAATCTGGGTTAATTTGTTTTTTTTTTTACTTATGCCTCCTGTGCAGGCGTTTTTCCGGCGGACGAGTGCAATATACAAAAAGTACGTCGTTCGTGCACTAGGCCGCCATCTTGGATTTTAGATTTCGAAACAGTAGAGAGTTGGCACAAATTTGCTTCTCTCCCCAGTCTCCGTGCGAAAATACTAAAATACGCTCGCTCTGTAGGCTACAAGCAAACAAACAAACGATTCAAACTTTGTAAGGAGAAAACCCACCTTTGGCACAGACAACTGACGTACCGTGACAAGGAATTCACTTAACGTGCCAATATAGTGCATTACTTTTGCGTTTTCTGCGTCAATTAAAATCTTTCCGGCTTTTTTTGTTTTTCTATCTGTTGAATAACAAATGGAAAGGGTCCTTTGCTTTTACTTTTAAGTTCCAAAGACTATTTTTCCGACGTTAAACTAAGGCAAGGAGCCATTGAACTCTAATGTGGACAGTCATCCTCATAAGTAGAGTTTGTCGTCAGACATCACTAAGCTCAGAGGCTCAGTTTCAAGCACTCAATCACTTTTCCTTCTTGATCAGTCTTAAAGCTATGTAGGTGAAAAACATCAAAAACACTGTCATGGCTGCCAGAGCCGGCTCATTGTACCACAGGTCACCCACTGAAATGCCTTGTAACTTCAGATAATCATCACTATTACTTATGCTAAAATGTAAATTAAAAAAATAATAATACTACACAGTCTAAATAAATTGAAAGCGCTAAGACAGCATAAAAAAACTAAAACTAAAGCCGGTCTTTGGTTCCACTCAGGTTCATTTGGTTTTTGTTTTTGTTTTTTTTTTTTTATCTTAGACCCTAATAGATTCAAAACATCAGATTCGATCAAAATAAACCGGTAAAGCTTGCGAAAAACATGGTTTAACCACCCATTCAATATCAAGCAAGGAAACTGAAGAACCATACATACCACTGGGTGGAAAGTGTGGAGTTCGAGCCACAATCGAATGTCAGGCCGTGAAGCTCATTTATCTCCAGCGACTAGAAAAACAACGGAAATAAATTCTACGGTTTAAATCTTCAGAAATGTGAATCCGAGTGGGATGACGTAAGCACGCGCATGTGCGCAGTCAGTAAGTAACTGACGGTGATTAATCGAACTGGTGCTCAATTCATCATGGCTTACATGAACATGTGGGTAACGTTCTCACGAAGCATGGATCGGTTACTTACTCAAAACCAAGGAATCATGAAATATTTAACAATTAGATTATGAGCTCGAGATTTCTATGGGTTGATAGTTGATGAGGCCGAAGGCCGAATCAACTATCACCCATAGAAATCGCGAGCGAATAATCTAATTGTTTTAGTAAAAATCATACCAAACGAGTCTTGTTTCGGTAAAAAAAATACCAATTTAATGTTCATTTGTTGCATAACAACATCCACGTCCACGTGATGAGTACGCCTGTATCACGCGCGCGGAATCTTTTTATTGACAGCTTGCTTTGACAACCCATTCAGTAAAGCGAGAACAGCGCCGTGATCGAATAGATGCAAAGCGAAAGTTTAAATAAGTTCATGAAAAATATCTCGATCATCACTCAAAGTACACCAGACGGGCTGAAATTGTCCATCAATTAATGTCAGGGAAACTCTTTAAGGTCCTTTAACGGTAATTGTTTACGATGGACACCGTGCAATTGTGAAAACTGTATGGCTGTGGCTGAGCGAAGTTTTGGATTTGAACAACGTGCTGATTGTGTGGCTGAAACTGCGGGGTTGTCAACTGCATGTGGTCTGCGTCAAAACCACTGGTTGAAGGACCAGCTAAAGCGCTGGAAAGTGGACCGGATTCACCGTTTGAAGTATGGCTCTGGCCACTGACAAAATGGCTCAAAATATTGGACATGTTCTCTTTTTGCTGGAAAGATGCCCGAGCGTTGTATGATTCAATCGATTGATCTGATTTATGCCCAGTTACCGCTTTAATGTGTCTTGCTTCCACATTGTGGTCAGACAAAACAGTCACTGCAGTAGCTCTTACACAGTGATTTGTAAGATGGGGCTCAATACCAGCTTTTTGGCTCATCTTCTTCATCATACTCCCGAGCATGGACTGGCCGATTGGGGCATTACAAAACCACACGTCGTCTTTACGAGGATCAAATTTGGCTGAAATGGCTCTCGGACGCTGGAAGAGACAGCTTAATTCTGGGTGTAAATGCCTTAAATAATTATCCACAGTTTGGACAGGGCAGCGAGGGGAACCTTTCACCTCAAACATTTTACCATCCGACTCATCTGCGTTGTCATGGAGCCCACCTTGATGGTTTTTCGTGGACAGCACTGCACGGAGCTCGTAGTATCGTCTTCCCTCCGGAGTTTGTCGAAGACACAGCATTTGTTTCTCAAGATTTCTTTGACTTTCTCTGCCACGTTTGCCGAAGTACAGTGTCACGTAAAACCATGCCGTTCGTAGAAGCTGCGTAGGATTTGTTGTTGTTGCCTCGCCAAGCTGCTGAGATTCATACAATTTCTCGAGTTGCTCGCTTGTTATGGGAGCCTTGTGGACTACTGGACTTACTTGACCTCGTTTCACCATGTCTTTACAAACTGTATTTAGCGTTTCATTGGCCTTGTTGAACTCAGGGTCGCCAACTATGGACCACGGTTTGTTGTGAGGATTTTGGCGGAGATAGCGGTCAATGGCCGCTCTGATAGCTTTCAGTGACGAAATCTTAAAACGACTGCCATCTTTTTGGCGAATGGACACGTAAAACATTTGCAGACAATTATTTAACTCTGTTTTTGACTGCTCTTCGATTGCATAGGTAAATTTGTTTTGGGTTTCAAACCATTCTGAAACGAAAAAGCCATTGAAGTTTAATGAGGAAATCAGGAAAATGTTTCTTGTTTCTGATTTATCGCATTGAAACTGACAAGTAAATATCATTAATTTGTATCATTTCTAAGCTTCTTACCGTTAAAAATTTTCATTCCATACTTAGTTGCCTGCCTAGTCTTCTCAGGAACTGAATTTTTCAGTAAAAGTTCTAAATCATCCTGCGAAACTTCGCAAAAGCGCGAAGACGTCGCCATTTTTGAAGAACACCTTCAAGCACTGCACTCTAATGGCTGATAGTGTGCAGTAGCTAAGCCAATCAGATTACGGCATTTGCATTAGTATACTAGTAGATTTTTACTAATTACAGTTAGATTTGTAGTTAGGGCAATGCGGTTAGAATTGAGTCTACGGTTTAGCTTTTTGCTGATCGCGTATCATGGAAAGACGACAAAAAGAGGTTGATTGCACACTTTGAATGGGGACAGAAACGAGAGAAATGCACTCCAATGATTGCCTCGTGAGTGACCACCACATTCACAGTAACAGCAATAATACCGAAAACTGAGAAACAAAGAGCAAATAAACACTGACCTGTTTTGGATTCCGTTTTGATCTTTCTTCATCTGATAATATATGGCGCCGAGAATTGCAGCAAAAATTACCATGACGAAAAGCTGTGGATAGGAAAGATACAATATGGATAAGATCCTGTTTGCGTCACCAAGTTGGCTTGACTACATTTACTGAAAAAGACCGGTGGAATCAAATGAGCCCAGGACCACTCCAGGTAACCACCAACAAAAAAGTAAAAAACTATTACCGATGACTTGAACCAAAACTACTCGGGGATTCGGTTGTGCGAAACGAAAGCCGGTAAACGCTAACCTGGGATTAAAAGTTAACCGAATTTTGAGTAAAGACAACATTTTTTATTAGGAGAGATTTGTTTCGACAGTTCTTCTGTCATCTTCAATTCAAATTCAGTTAAAAGTACAAAGTCGAATTTATAATGTCACACAGAATGCTAATTATCCATAGCAACCAAAGGAAACATGACATGTATACGATTACAATGAACGTCTTAAATTGACATGATACAGTTGATGATTTAGTGTAGGTTGCTGCCATTGAATATGTATAGCTTCTGGTGGAAGCGCGATCTAAGATACTGAAAAAATCCGTGATGGGACCTCTTACATATAGACCCCTTTCAGTAATTCCCAATCTAGAGGACAAAACAATGGTTAAGTTCTCTCTCCTGAGAGAAACAAACCTTTCGAATGCAAAACAATCTTGGGAATCGCCTTAAAGGGTCTACGTGAAGTATCACCCGTGCTGTGAAATCAGACAAAAGGATTTTTCACTCTTGAGTCACCTTGTTTTCAGTTTACTCCGTTAAAACTGTGACAATTCTTGTGTCACATCACCCAGCTGGATTATTTTCATACCTTTCGTATGAGCCAACAGTGACTTGAGGGAAACATAATGAGCTTTAACAGATTACAACATTGATCGTCAAACATTTTCGAATCAGTCGGGCAAACATTTCACTCACATTTTAGGATGAGTGAAAAATCGAATTTTTCCGCGTTTTGAATAATTAGCGGAAAAAATATGCTCTCGTCGTTATGAATTGTCAAGGGATTCGGAAAGAGTATTTAAAGAGGTGTTGTATGTAGATTGGCCCTCTTGGTGTTCTTTCTGGAGGCGCTCACTCTTACGTTAGAATTATCTTTCTGGTTTTCGCGGCTCATGAGCGACGAGGATTCTTCATCATCCACTGCTATTCCTTCCGACTTATATGCCATTTTGGAGGCGCAGAAGGACGTTATCCTGTCCGTAGTAAATACGCAGATTCAGGGCCTACAAAGCAACTTGCTTAAAGCGCAGACGGAGTTGGCTTCGCAATTAGCTTCGGAAGTACAACCAGAAACCCACGTCTTCAAGAAGGAAGGGAATGAGCAACAGTTCAATTTCAACCACAAGGTGATCAAGAAGGGTTCTGCCGCATTAAGAGCAATTCTCTGTAAGAATCGAACAAAGTGGGAAATGAAAAAGTTTGACCCCTCCACTCAAATTCACATGAAAGTAGACCTTCATGGGGGATGTTCAAAAATGACCATTATTGAGGTCAAAACTTTATTGTTGCCATGGGAACACCGAATGTTTGTTGATGCCTGAGAACCCAATTTTGAACAAGAAAACTGTTGTGAAAACTGCAAAATTCAAAACACTATTTCTCAAGTGCAATAAAAAACTACAACTTGAGACTTATACCAAATGTTAAACTACTACTCTAGTTTTTCTCCGTGTATGTCGCTTGTTATTATGTTTATTCTGCATAGAATAAACGGTGACTTAATTACACATTGTCTCCGCCATTTAAATTTGTGAGTGAAACTAGCAGTACGTTTCTCTCACTTCCTCCAAAAGTACATCAGTTCTAGAACTATAACTACATGGATAGTTTACAACAGATATTGTAGTTACTAGTTTGTAAAACTTTCTGCGGGGCGGGCTTATTTGGTTGTCAGGGCAATCAGCAAAAACAATACGAAAATCAAGCTTCTTAAATTTTGCTGAAATTAACATTCCTTCAATTCGCTAAAAAAAAATAGAAGAAGACCGAGACAGCTGTCAGAATAAAAGAATATTGTCTGTTGATTAAACCTCTGATTAAAACAATCGTTTATGACCATGAATTTTGAAACAAACTGAGTCGAACTGGAGCTTACCTTACTGTTTAGTCCATTTCTCCGCTTTTCGACTCGCTTTCCTGTACTCCTCAATCAGACGTCACCATTCGCTCCAAACAATGAAAAAATGCATGATCTAGAGTAAATTTCAATAAGCCAATGATTTTAGCCCAATTTATGGAGCATAAATGGAAGAAAACAATTGTCTTCAAGGTTGAAGCGAGGAAGCGAAAATAACCTTATGCCATGGGAGATTAAAGGTCGGCGGTATTTACCAGAAGACTTCTTACTTTATGTTTTGTTCAACAACGTGTCCTTAGACGTAAGTTGTTCATGGCACATGTAATTTACATTAATTTGATCAGATTTTTGTTTAGTTTTGGACTCGATATCTTCCTCCTGGTCCATGCACAGTAGCACAAACATTCTCTGATAGAAGAAAAACAGGAAAATTTGTTCTCGAGCTCATACTATTTTTTCGCAGCAAAAATTTTATAAATAACACCGAAAAAACACAATTTGTCAATCAAAGTAATACACTGTATTAAAGATAAATGAAGGAATAGCTATTTTCAATTCTTATTTTCAATTTTATACAGCTTGCATACCTATATGCTTTCATTTCAAGACATGTCAGTGGTTGATTGACGGGTATATCCTTCTTTCAAGTACAATTTCTTCCAGCTCCTTAGTAATATAATTAATAGCAATATAAAAATAAAAACAACAGCAACAAAAAACAGAGAAGCAAACAAAAATCGGCTTTGTTCTTATCAACGAAATTTTCTTGTTATGCTAAGTATAAAAGAACCTGCGTTAGGAAGCTAGTACATGCTCTATCAGCTACACTGTCTGCTGCAGCTTTGCAGCTGCAGCTCTCGACAATAGAAACAACACCGTTTACAAAGGGTTCCTTTCGTTGTCCTGAGATGTGCACATCGAACTCTTTGCAGATGGCTTTAAGCGTTGTCATTTTTAGCGAGGGTAATTCTTCTTTCGTCATTTGGCACAGCTGAAGACCTCCGTGCACCAGTGGATGCCCATTTCATAAGATCATTTCTTACCTCAAGTAGCATATCCTCGTTTTTATGTGCCTGATATTCTGACTCGCTGAGTTGCTTTCTTTTTGCCGCAAAGCGAGAGAAGTAAGAAGAAATTTGCGACGGTGTAAGGAACTCATCAATCGAAAACAATCACTGATTGTTAGCGTCTCGAGCTTTGCGCATCTTCTTCGCGACTTCTTCACCTGTGGTCTTCTTACTTGATTTCTATCCTAACTAAAAACGTACTCTCAATAAAGGACTTCTCCTTTTCACTGAATCTTGCAGTCTTAGGTTTCGACTTTAACGCCCAGCCCATACTCAGCAAGGGAGAATGAGGGTCACCGCTCAGACTAACACTGGAGAGCTCCTTAGTTTGGCCTTCTTCTAAATGCTGCGCATAACTTAACTTAGCTCTGTCTTGAAGGGTGACTTCTTCCAGAGACCTGATATGCATTCTGTACTCACAGTGTCTTTCGAGTGCGGAATATCGCACGAAAGACTTTGTGCAGCCCTTCTCCGGAAAAGAAAATTTTTTTGGCAGAAGTTGATTGCTGCTGTCACTGGAATCTGAGCCTGGGATGTGCTGTCACTAAAATCGCGGTCTTCCTTCTTTTCCAGCCTTCTAGTTTGTTTCGTATCTGACACATAAGCCGTTATCTTGCTTTGTGCCCTTCTTTGAAATACGGCCGAAAAATCACCATCGCCAAAGCAGACGTTTTCAAGCCATGAAAATTCACTTTCCTCTGGCACTGAAAAACGGCGCAGTGATACAGTTAAGGAAATTCACCGGTTTTGGTCACAGAGAGTGACCAAAAGTGAGTGTACTTGGGAGATAGGCTGCGATTGGTTACAATTGTCTTCCCTAGACATTCCTCAGTAAACATAATGAAAAAAGTTAACATTTGAAAGATGGAAACTTCTCAATCATTTTATCACAGTCAGGGTTATTCTGACTTGCGGCTCGCTTTCACTTGTTTGAACTCTGTATGCACGCACTTTTATACGTGGGATCATAAATCTCAAATTTGCATCTCAGTGAGACTGTAGCTATGGTACCACTGAAATCAGATTTTGATGATTTTGATTTGTGGTGAAGGGTTTTATGACGACCTGCACAAATTGTAATGAATTTCTTCACCCACGCATTTCATCAGAGAATTCAATTGTGATTACTATAACAGGTTAACAAAACGTCACTATCTACATCTGAAGTAGCTACGTTGTTACACAGATGGTTTTACATTTTATTGTGATTCTTACTGTAGTTTATGTGTTTGTTCTTACCGGAACCCATTGGAACGATAGCTCCTGTTAGTTGCTTGATAAGGACAGAGTGCCTTTTCAAAACAGAACGATCCCCTTTCATTTTGGAGCCTTTATGATTACTAAGTCCTATAGGAACTTGGTAGGTACTCCGTCTGCTTCTCCAATATATACCCAGTCGATCACGATGATAACTGCATATCTTTAAGGTTGTTCCTTCAGCACGTGTTACATCGAAAAACCCATTTCGCTTCCT
>JAEMWC010000973.1:0-17500 GCA_016490735.1 Pachyseris speciosa | reverse complement strand
CCTCCATTTTCCCAGAAAATCTGGGGTAAAACAATAGAAGCCGTTACGGGCCAGCCAATCAAAAAAATTATTTGTTTTTCATTATCCCAGCGTCTCTCCTGTCGACTAACCGCTGGCCAAAGGGCCTGAGGACTCTGGGTACGAGATTTAACAATTAGATTATGAACTCGAGATTTCTATCGCGTGATAGCTGATTAGGGCGCAGCCCGAATCAGCTATCACGCATAGAAATCGAGAGCGAATAATCTAATTGTTTTAGTATAAATCTACTAGTCGTTCAAAACTAAACAAGTAAATTATTTAAATCCTCTTCACAGACACTTCGAAAACGCAAAGAAGCGGCCGCCATTTTGTTGACAGTCGCTACTCACTATCTATCACAGATTATATAATAAGGTGAATAGTTCGCGCGTTGTGATTGGTGCTTAGCCATGATCTATTAGAGGACAGATGCACAGATTACGTCATCACTGCAACTATTTTTCCAGAAATGTGAAAATAAACATGTTTTTCGCTTGCATTTTGTTTCTTTATTATATAGAACAAATAGATTCCATGTTGCCGTGCGTCTGTTCAGTAATAGATCACAGAAGACGTCAGAATGTGGTAAAAACATCAGTGACACACTCGCCTGCGGCTCGTGTGCCACTTCTTTGTTCTTACCACATTTTGACGTCATCTGTGATCTATTACTGAACAGACGCACAGCAACATGGAATCTATTTGTTAAATAGATAGCGAGTAGCGTAGCCAATCAGAGAACGGAATTCGTGATAGAACGCTAGCAGACTTATACTAGAAACCTTAAGCAACTCACGACGACGGCCCAGTGGACGCCGGCCGTGAGCGTGAGAGACTAAGTCGAGGTCCACGTCCTTCGCCAGGGAACATAACACTAAGCAAACGCGAAGACGACGGGTGTTTTATTTGCTAGTTAGTTAATTATGGCACCCCTTAGAGCTACTCGGCAGGCTTTATTGTTTGAAAGCTGTAAGGAATGGTTGGATGATGTGGTATTTCTTGCTGCTATTGAGGTCAACGCTTCTATAAACAGCGACTTTCCGTATTATTTCTACGGCCAGTTTGATTTCGACGCTATCGTAGCCGAGTTCATTTTGAGAAGCGACACATTCTGCCACTAGAAAAAGTGCAACAGATCCCGTCTCCAATGAAATGTTTCCACTGAAACGGAAGCACTCTGTGTGTTCCTAAAAAATAAAATAATTATTTACAACCTTCATCATGTGTGCAATAAGTCATGCAAGCAAGCTTAAAAAAATGCATATAATCAAACCGTTACACTTAAAGAAATTGTAAGGAATACTCGGCAGCTTAAACAATTGGCGGATTGTCGTTTTGTCAAAATCTGCCATAAAACATCATCACCGATGGTAAACATTTCTCGGAAATGTTTTGGCTCTTCCGAGAAGCCGCCTTGCCAAAACTACAGCTTTAGTTATATTTTTGTATTGAAATATAATTCTTGCTTGAAAGAATAAAAAAGTACTTTCATAGCCACATTTCCTCTGAGCCTATATGAATATAAAACTCCAAGGATAGCGCGCACTGACGTAGTTTTTCCAGATGTTTGTTTACAACTCGAAGAAGCCATCTCCGATTCTAAAGACGAGAAATTTCTCGAGTGAATAAAAACCTCCGAACTCGTCAAATAGCACCAGAAAGCCCAAAAAAACTTCTTCATGTGATTTGCTTTCTTAAAATGTGCAGGAAAAAAGAAAATAATGATACGAAAACTCACCTCCAGAGGACGACCTCAAAACTATATGTCGCCAGACGTCGACAGCTGAACGACGACTCAACTTTGTGACAGACATGCGTGGTAGCTACAAATATTGCATTTTTACTTCCGGTCGTCGAATTTGGCGTCGTCGCCGTAAGTTGCTCAAGGTCTCTAAATGTCGCAATCGCCACACTGAATATACGTAAACAAAGTAACCAGCAGAGCTTTTCTACCAAAAAATACCCGTATTTAGACATGCAAAATATTTGTTTTGGAAGAACACTGTGATCGATTTTATTGCTTAAACTGAGACAGGCACGTATTGAATTCTTATTTATTGAAGACGAAATCGCAAATTACTCATGATTACTGAAATGTCTGAAATAGCTTTCCAAGTCGAAGGCATATTACAACGGAGGTTATAATTGTGTCAATGGTATGTAAATGAAATAGTCGCGTATTCTGAAATCTAGACGCCAAAACACCGATCTTGTTCAGAAAGTCTACATCCTTTGGCTTAAATAAACGATCAATATAAAAATTATTTTTGAAAGTAATTCAATATTGTAGCAACAAACAGTTACCATGCTGTAACTTTCGGGGTGTCACACAACGCTCTTTTTGATGGGAGGTTGCGTGTTGCCGAGCATACATCACAAGCAGTCTAGTTTGAATAGTAAGTCAGACAGACTCTGGGAAAGAGGTTGCCTTACGAAATTAATTCTTTGTTCTAAAGACATGAAGCCATGAAAAAGCTACACACAATGTATCATTTCTTTCTAAAAGCGTGAGGACACAAACACGCTACACATGATGTATATTGTTCGTTCTAAAAAAAACGTTCTAAAAATAAACGCGGGAAACAAACACGCTGGACAAAGTATATTATTCGTTCTAAAAAGCGTGAAGCCACAAAACCGCTACACACAATGTATATTATTCGTTCACAGTCTTAGTAAAAGAGCGAGGCCACAGAAACGCTACACACAATATATATTCTTCGATCTAAAAGCGTGGCATGCAAAAAAAACTACGCACAATGCGTATGTTTCTTTCAGTAAAAGCATAAGGCCATAAAAACGCTTAACACAATATATGTTCTTCGTTCTCAAAGCGTGAGGTTAAAAAACGCTAATAATAATAATAATAATAATAATAATAAATACAATAGTAACAACAATAAAAAAACTTTATTCATCCTGGAAAGATCAATCAGCAGACCATGCAATCAGCTAGTATCAACAGGTGTCCAGCAATCTAATTACAAATCTCAAATTATCTCAAATTAAATTAAATGTTGGTTATTGAGGAGAAGGAAAAACTGGAGTACCCGGGCCGAGTCCGGGTAGTGAAAGGTGGAAGGCGAGGGCTCTCACCACTGCGCCAACTCTGCTCCCCCGAACACAATATTGCTAAACACAATATATGTTCTTCGTTCTAAAACCGTGAGGTGACAAACACGCTCCACACGATGTATATTTCTCGTAGATGTCCCTTGTGAAGCAAAACACGCTAATCAAGAATTTTTCTCACCTAATTGTCAGTAATTACAACTTACGTTCGCTACACACATCACAGTTCGGCAAATTCATCTGGTATAATCGAACTTTCGGTTTTCGAAATCAAACTTAATCGACGCGTAAGATTTAAGACGAACTAAGCTCGGTAAAAAGAAATGCAAGGTAAAATTAAAGCCGGGAAGTTCTCTTGCAAATGGCTATTTCGTGTAAATCAAGTTACAGCACAACAAAGCTGGTAACAAATATTTGTCGACGCAAGTTCTCAGACTCTGAATCTAGCCTGCAGAGCAGGCGTATTTTGAGTGGGCGAGCGATAAAGGATACGACATAGGACACGATTTAGGCTATGCCGCCCTCTTGGATGATGAAGCTGACAGAGGGTTGCCTTCAAACGAGCGTTCGGGAAACGAGTGTTCCCACACCAAAAAACGCCTGCTGTGCAAGCTACTCTGAATCTCACCAGCACCGACAATGAAGAGATAGACGAGATGACACAGTCGTTGAAATTGTTTGTCAACCTCGGTAAATGTCCCGTTAGACGGGTGGACTTTACCAGCTACAACACAACTCGGATCAATGTGGATCAATCGGGTCGAGTCGATCCATCGACATTTCCTAAGCTTCAACTTCACAGCTCTTACTTCTCAATTCGCCGCTTGCCGAGGGTCCTCTTTGCCGTTGTAACTTTGTCTTTCTATTCCTTTGCTAAATTGTTATTCTTGTGATTTTTGTGATTCTTGTTAACAAGCATTTTGCCGTTACAGACAAAATCCTTGTTACTTCTGCGAAATCTGCGGAAATTCGCGGCTTGCGGAGGGCCCTTTTTCACTTTTTCGTACAATTCTTTTGCTAAATTTGTTCACATTCTTGCGATTTTTGCGATTCTTCTACCCTTTTAACCTCTGTAATTAATGTTTTGTTTATTTTTTGCGTGCGTAACCTGTTATTTATCTGTGGCAGACTATACCTTTCTTAACTTAATATTTCTTTCTTTATTGTTTGTTTGTTTGTTTCTCTATTTATTTATTTATTTATTTATCTATTTATTTATTTATTTATTTATGACAGACATGTTCGAATGAACAAAAATTAAATAAATGTCGGCTTTTTTTTTAATATCCCTGTGTGACATTTCCGGATATCTCTTATCGTTTTATATTTGAACGTTTTGACATTTAGCAATTTTTCTCTTCAGAAATTAATACACAAAGGTCAAATATCGTTTCCAATTTCACAATTCGCAAACTACAGATTTTCATGTCGCATGTTGAACGCACTCCCCTAATCTCCGACAACTCCTAGTATAAAGTATGAAGTAACAGCGAAATTAGACCTTTGACATTTCTAAATGGTAGCCCACTCATGTACCCTATGGGTACCTATTTTATATAGAGTTGTGCTAAGAAATCTTTGCTATCGTTTTTAATCCTTGTTTCTCGACACTGAGGCCTTGTTTATACGTCGCACAATCGTCGCATTTAATTCATACGAAGTTAATGAAAGAAATTATATATACTAGTCGGTACGGCGACGTCTAAAACAAATTTTATTCGCCCGGTGAATGAAATTCCTCCAAGACGTTGTATCCACCCAATGAGGACGAATAGAAAGACGTCTGAAATGCGTCCTGATTTATATGTCTGAGTAGAGACGCATCGAATGAACTGCATACATTACGATCCATAACCCGTCCCGTCCCGGAAAGTAGATGGTGCTCACTGGTCATGCGCAAAGGGTTTTCAGAATGGCGCAATTGCTCAGAATGTTACCGAACAACTACGTAATATGCTCTAGAACCACTAAATACAGTTGTATTACAAACAGCGAACCAGAAAGACCACAACAACTCCGTTGAAGTTCGGATTTTTCAAGTTGTGTTGACAAAGAGGCGATTGAACATAGTTTTAGAATGAACCTTTTCCTCGTCGATACGAGAGTTATCTCAAGACTTCACAACTCTTTGTCTTTTTCTTTCCTTTAGTATTTTTTCCGAAACAGCAGCTGACGTCTTAAAAGCGCACTTTTTATCATGGGCCGCCATTACTGTTATGGACAACACTGGTAGTTTTCAATGCGGGCGCACATAATAAAGTTTCATTATTAAATTCGTCGCCCAATTCGTCGTATAAATTGTATAGCAGAAAACGACGCCACATCGAGGAAGAGGACGATTTTGCTACGTATAAAACTAGGCCTGAGAGTGAATTATAAACGAGACGCCAAGGGGGACGAATGCGTGGGATGCCCAGTAATTAATTTTCGTCATATTACGAATTGCGTGGCGACATGCACGTGATTCCAAGTCGGACCCAATCAAAACGAATAGAATAAATAACTCCAAGGTATGGCGTTTGTTGTTGCTAAAACAGATACTATTTCGATCAAAAAACTGATTTTGACCGATTAACACTCGGGTCGATTCACATTTCAACTCACAATCAGAACGGCTTTCATTCAATATTCCGAAGAAACTTACCCTTTTGCAAATATCCACGTCCAAAGCGTGCTCGATCAGCAGAGATCTTCCAGTCAAATCGAATGGAATAAATTGGCCATGTTCTAAACAAGTAAAGGCCTGGGAACGAATCCAAATTTCATTGAAAATCAAACAAATTGAACTAAATCGATTCTCACATGAAAGGGTATCTCAAAATAAGCAGTTTCAGCAAGTTTGAGTACGTTTGGTTGAAAAGCCACCAGATAACATGCATTTAAAACTTAAGAAAATCGCACACAAATATCTTTATTTCGGAAAGTGTGTCCCTCCAAACCCATCCTCGGAGACCCAGGGGCAGATAGTCGGGAACGGGACAAAGATTTGGGACGACCGAAAGTTTACAAGACAGTTTTTTCTGCCCAATCGGCGATCAGCTTATATATCGCACTCCTTTGGTGACTCCTTACACCAACAAGTAAGCGGTCAATCTGCTGTCTACCATATTTTTAGTGGTTCCACTTGTCTCGTTCGTTCGACAGATTTATCCTACGAGGAACATTTTGGTGGCAAGGGACCCACAAAACCCAGAAATCCACAAATTAAAACTGAACTCGAGCAACAATCACTTGTAAGGAACTAGAAAATCAAGATGAAGACCGACCGCAGGCATCGTAAACTTCACGCCAAGAACAGCATGTAACTCGGTCTCTTTCTCTGGTTAGGATCATTGTTGTTTGGTTTGGACTTTTTTCTCTGGTTTACGAACGAGCAGTGCGCCGCTCCTGAAACTCTTCGGGGCGTTGAAATCTCTGTTGCACGGGCCAGACAAGTTTGCCGATCGCGCGAGAAGCACGCAGCTCGGCGGTTTAATATTTTGCTCACGAAATCCAACCTTGCAATCGACCGTCTCAGCTCAATTTCGAAAGAGACCACAAAAAGGCCTTAGAGAAAGTGTACAGTTCCACTGTGATCTATTGCAATGTTTTGATTTCATATTTTTGACTGGTATCTGTTGGCCAATATGCTTTTCTTCCCAAGGTGTGCATAAAAATATGCAGATTGCCTTGCAGTTGTGGTAATTGCTAATTGCGTTGTACTTTTCATGCAAGATGCATGGTAATTTGCACAAGCTTTCCATGAACTCTTTTACCACAGTGGTGCTGAGCTCAGTTAGAAAGTTAATTAAAGTTGTAAAAACATGTTTTAGAGTGGGCTTTTGCAAAACCTTGCCGGAAACATTCACATTATGTTGACTGTGCTGTAACTTTTAGGTTGCAAAGTTTCAGATAAAGTCGTTTACAAGTTGATGCAGGATGTTTAGTGTCTTGTATGCACTCTTGTCTTTATAAACACTCAAGTGTATCCATAATATAACAATTATTAAATTCCATTTTGCATGATACAGTTGTAGCTGCTGTGACTGCTAAGCCAATGGTACACCAGGGAAGGACTTGATTTCTTCCGTGAGACCACACCAATTTTGGAATGGGTTCTTCCTGTCACCGCCCTTTTCGTTGACAATTTTTTAAAACATGAGAGAATGCTTCCAGTTAATTAAGGAACCGTGTTTTGAGTTCCTCACATAGTGTAAATGTGTTAACCACCTATTGACAGATCATTCTCAACTACATGTATACAGTTCACTGAGTCAAACAGTTAGGCTGATACAATGATATGGCTAAGTATAGTTAATTTTAAAGTAGGTTTCAAATTAAAGAACACTACACACAAACCATACCCATCACCTGAATACAATAACAAAATATGTTAACATGGTCACTCAAACGAGAAAATTTAGTAGCTTCTCAGTAAGATATCCCCTTTTAGATAAAGTAGAAACAAAAAAAAAAAACAAAAAACAAAAGAAAAAAACAAAACAAAAACAAAAACAATAAAATAATAATAAAATAAAACTAGAAGGGATTGTTATTTCATTTATTTTTTGTTTGTTCAGAAGTTTTCTTGATAGTGGGATGTAACTTTAAATTCAAGTTTCCAATGTCATCTGTTTGGATATTGTAGTGATTATTTGTCACAAGCCTTATGGCCTCAGAGTTGTTATTAGGTTTTAGAGTAGCTGACTGGAATATAACAGAAGGTGGCTTTTTTATGAGAATTTAAACAGCCTTCAAAAAACGTTGGAAACTTTTCATTGAAAAGCAGGTGGTTCAAAATTTAAAGAAGTCACTTTTTAGCCAGCTGCCAGCACGTCAGGAGACGCCTACCTTGTACTAAATGAAATTTCTAATGAGCATACCCAAGATGAAATTACACCCTCAGTTTCAGAGGGGGGTACAAAAAAAATTAAAATTATTCTTAAAAGTAGTATAGTGTTTGGGGGTACGAAATCATTTGATCTCGTTTTCCCCAAACTACTACTGCCTTCTGATCTCGTATTCTGGAATATATAGTTATTTAATTTGATGAAATATATAGTTATTTAATTTGATGGAATATATAGTTATTTAATTTGATGGAATATATAGTTATTTAATTTGATGGAATCTATAGTTGTTCAATCTGATGGAACCAAGGTCAGCACATTTTTGATCTCGTATTAAAATGCGTGACATTCTCGGAAAAATCACCAAGCGTGACATTCTCGGAAAACAGGGAATGAGTCATCGCCTATAGCTGCAGAAAAAAAATAGCAAAACTGGTGGCCACCAGAACCTCTCATGAGGGACTTAATTTGGAATTTGAATCACCACCCGTCCCTCATGAGAGGTTTTTTTGTTTTGTTTTTTTGAATTCCCACCTCCACACCACCAGAGCACTATCATTTATGTCTTTCCCACCTCCACTCCGCTCTGGCCCTATCAGACCCTCTTGGGGCCAATTATTTGTTTATTTGTTTTTTTCACCCTCCGGCTTGAGATTGAACCGGCACTTCTGTCAAAGCCTAAGCTTTCACTATAGCTCTACCCAACAATCCGACACCATCTAAGGGTGATTATTTATTTTTCATTTTTTATTTTTCATTTTTTTTATTTTTCATTTTTTTATTTTTCATTTTTTATTTTTCATTTTTTATTATTTTTTTATTATTTCAACCCATGGAATAACGGCGGGGGTTTTTCATTATTCCATGGGGTGGCTTGTATACATTTCGCTAACGAAAGGCCCCCGCTTTTTCCAATCGTTAGTATACTCTGCATACAAGCCACTCTTTATCTGTGTGAAACAACCCTTATATATTCGTTTGTATTTTCATTTTTATGCTTGTGGTACATAAATGAAATTTACAAAGATAAAAAATAATACGCATGTGTAAAAAGCGAAAAATCTGACGTAGTTTGATGACTCATTCGAAAGGGAAACCCCCCAAAGAGGGCAGTATTTTAAAACTCACAAAAATCATATGGCGTGACGTCAACAGCTAGATTTTAAAATGTCCATAAGCAAAGCTTGTCACGCCATTATCATGAATATACCGCTTATCGTCAAAGCAGCTGAGTGATACTTTATTTATCTCATAACTTCCAAGTTGATGGTTCTGACTTCTAATTGTTTTCATTCTATGATGCATCTGTTTATTATCAAATAGTGTCTCTTTATAATTTTCATGTTTGATGTTATTCTTAATAATATTCTTACTAATACCTTTTGCTGTCTTCCCTCCTTTCTGATCATCTTTAATATAGCTATACATCTTCGATCTCAGTCCTACGAATTCACATATTGGGACTCCAGCAGTCTCATCTTTCATCATACCAATTACCTTTTTATTGGTCTTATCGGAGAATGGCGAGCTTTCAGGATATTCACTGTTATCAAATTTATTTTTATCCTTCCAGAAATTTCTATAGATGTCATGGGTTCCAATTTCATAGGTCAAACTGTCTGTGTCTGTGAATAATAATTTTGCTTCATCTCCATATTTCTCTTTGATGTAGTTGTAATGGAAATCGTACATCAGTGTCTTGCTAAGGTCTAGAATACACATCCCCACGTATGCTGGCCGGTTTAAAGTAAGTGTTTCTTTTATCCTATGAACAGCTACTAGATTTTCATTGAAGATTTTACTGCTAACATATGTCGGTTTACTAGCTAATTTCAATAGCTTTTCCTCATCAGTCACCAATCTGACGTCTACTCGCTTTCTTAGGTTTTCCATCGTTTTGCCAAATACACTGTTATTCATCAGCTTGAAAAAGTCTTTCTCAAAAGCATTTTTAGCATTCTTACGTTTTTCAGTATTGAAATCAATATATTGCCTAAGCCACGCGGACTGATTGAATTCTAACACTCGATGGATTTTAGTTATTTTCAAACCGAGATCAGTATATAATTGGAGGTTCCTGTAATGGAGCACGTATTTTTCTTTGTTGCTTAATGTTGGTATCAGTTTATGTACCAGACCAGTTGATATTTTATATTTCTTCGCTATGTTTTTACAATAATCTGATAGCATGTCCCCAATCACTTTGACCTTTTCCGGTGCCAGTGGATAGTCATTGTGAAGATCATGCAATTCTTCAGGATATTTCATGTCAACTTCAAGAATCAAACCTTTGTTGCTGTCTTTTTTATAGACAGCCAGGTCTAAATTATTGATCTGTTTTTGTGTCAACCATTTGAAACCACCGGTTGGTAAATATTGACTCATAGCCCAACCATACAAATTATTAGCATCAAGATAAACGATGTACTTCGAGGGCGCCTTCTCGTCATACTCTTTCATGTATTTATTATTTGCTTTACCGTAACGGTTGGCTATATAGCTGATTCCTCCACGCAGACCCTTTTCAATGAACTGGAACATATCAATATCAGTCATCAATTCTAATTTTATGTCAGTCATTTTTAGCATGGCGTCCCAAGATAAACCGGGAGATGTGAAATAGTGACACGGGTCCAGTTTATAGTACTCAAGGCATGTTTTTCTGAAGTTTTCAAATACATCAGCCAGTAGGAGTACATCTGTTTTAAGGTACAGGTCATGATAATCACCCATGTTTTTCAAAGAGAATGTTTCCCATACTGTCTGAGCATGTGTATAGTCTTCATCTGATATATGCTCATCACTCAGTATGCTATAGAATTCATTTTTTGATGGCAGCTTCTGATTGAATTGATCGAAACTGTCCATGTAGTCGTAAGGATAAACACCTTTCTGTGCCATCAGATTAAGATCCTTTCCCTTAAACTCTTGTGAGGTGTATTTTAAGGCTTCTCTAGGTAGATTGCCTACAAGTTTTTCCAAACTGGAGCTCATGAACTGGAAACTATCAATGAAGGTCAAGTGGTTGCCAAGCATGAAAGCCATATACTTCTCCATGTTATTTGGGATAGCATTGATATTCATTTGACAGTCTTCACCTTTCTTGTTTTTGTAAGTGTGCTTCTTAACAATGGCTCCAATCTCCTGCATAATAAAATGACTATCATAGCCTCTTAGATTGTGAAATATGACTGGTATTTTTATTTCTTCTGGGTTCACTCTGAGTTTCAGATTACAATCTTGGTGAGCAGAACCTCTGTATTTACCAGTGATGTGACAATGATCTCGAACTCGGATATCTTTGTCAGTATATTTCTTATCACAGATGTGACAAACTTTGGCTTTTCGGAATTTCTCTTCATCATCTTTAGTCATTTTCAATGGTTTGTTAAAATTTTTTTCACAACATTCTTGCAATATTTGACCTCCTCAAGCATAGCTTCCATAAATTTGTACACAGCCTTTTCACCCCTGTATATTGCTGCTGGTTTGCTGTATTTATCGTCATAGCAACAAACAACTTTATAGCCGTAGCCACAGTCAGTATGCTTCTGATAGGCTTCAGTATATGATTTATCACTGTTGGGTTGACAACCGTGTATTTTTTCAGTGATCGCCTCAAAGTCAGCATATATAACAAATGGTACCGCTGTTGTTTATGAAAGTTGTTGAATTTCAGTATGCTGTTATCTTTGTTTGGCATTTTTATTGCCTGTGTGCCATTTACTTGCATGCAGTTGTCCTTGTGATTATTCAACACCCTTTCAGAGCTGAAGCATTGAAGACAGTGCATACAAAAATGTTTTCTTTCTTTGTGCTTTGTTTGATTGTACATAAACTTATTGAAATCTTTGATCAGCACATAATGCTTGTTTTCATTTTCAGTTATTAGAAGCAGATTCAAGCAGTCTGTATATTTCTCTTTTGAAACAAAAATTGGATATGGCTGTCTATTCTCATAACCAAAAACATTGATGTTGATCTCATTTTGTTTTTCAATCTTGTTGTAATGCTTGGTTGCAACTGGGAATTCAATCCCTGTATAATCCAATTTTTCAATGTATTTTTTGTCAACTTTTTTAATCCTCTGTGGGTATTTCTCTTGTGGGTTCAGGTGTCTGATGTGACACCATCGGAAGCATTCATTATCCTCATTTTTCAAGTTAATTAAACCCTTTGCACTGTTTCTGAGTTCATTCGGTAGTTTAATGTATGAGGAGCCCTTCATTGGCGCATATTTCACAACATTAAGATAATGACTATCAACTGAATCAACAGTCCAACCTGAACCTTCAGATACCCAAACTGCAATCTTATTCATTATTTGGTCTTTTGACAACTGTAGTGATTCAGTTACTTCCAGATTATTCACAATTGTTTGAGCTACACTGTTGAAATATGCGGTTTTGTATTCTATTTCTCCGTCAGTCATTTTTGCAAATGTTACCTTGAGTGTTTCAACAAATTTGAGACCTTTAATTTCATTCAACAATTTTATAATATTATATGCAACAGCCTTTCTTGTGTTTTGCAGTTGCGCAAGCGGGTCTTTGTTATTTTTTATACCGATTTCAAAAGATTTTGTGAAGCCCTTCATAGCTTTCTCTGTTTGCCCTATCTTAGTCCTGGGTGTAGGTGTTGGTCTCTGAATCACCTGTTTGGTTCTGGGGGCTGGGATCGGTCTCTTTTTCAATTGTTCTATTTCTTCCAACCATTCTTTTGGTGGTGCTGGTAATCTTTTTCTTTCGAAGTAATCAACCAATTCTTTGACAGTTGGTCTTTTCGTCCTTGGGGCGGGAATTGGTCTTGTTCTTGGTTTAGGTACAGGTTTTGTGTCATCAACTATAATAACTTTAGGCTTTTTCTGCTGCTTCAACAGCAATTTGATTAGCTTGGATTTGCTCAATTTTTGAGACTTTTCTCGTCCATATTACTACTAGTTTCGATAATTTTTTCCATTTATAATATATATATAGTTATTATTTCTTTAAAACATTTACGTCTGCGTTTAAATATAGTTGAGAATTCAATTGATCCAATTACTGGATCCTTTTGAATTGTAATTATTGAAGAATATTTTTTTGATGTTTTTTTGTTTTAATATGACAAGATTTTCCTGCCATTGTGTAGTTACGTCCTGTGTTACATATGTTACAGTACCATTCTTTATTTAGCATATAGGTAGTCTTGTGTTTTTTTCTTTCCTCATCACTGAGAACTCTAGGCCTTCCCCGACCTCTCTTAACATTTTGATTCTCCATATATAATCTATATATTTTTATTTTTATATCAATTTAATTTTCTTTTAAATCTTTCCTTCGTGATAAGTATAATTTGCTTTCTTCCAAGTGTTTGGTTATTTCATGAATCAAGTCTTCGAAACAATTGCTCATGATGTACTTACACTTATTTTTTCTCATACATTTGCTTCATACTTTTTTGTTTATCTGACACTTGATACACACCAGTTGGACTTTTGAATTCAAGACATAGAGCATTGTATTCTTGTGGGATTCAACAGCATTAAATCACACTGACCAGCCATATATCCTTTGTTATAACTTCTGATTCTCATATTTGGCTTATTTGATTTTCACCTAGACCGACAATCATTAAAGCATCTTCATATTTTTTTCTGATGAATGATACAATCTTGCAGTGCAGATCATTTTCACTTTCAATCATCAGCATGTTATTACTTCTATCATTGAACTGTTTGTAATATCCCTGTTTCCTGATTGATGGTAATACTTTCGATGTAACCCAATGTTTGAATTTTACTGCTTCCTGTTTTTTAGAGGACAGTATTAGTGAATAAAGTCCAGATTCATTTACGAAGAAAACATTTGAAAGTTTTTTCGGGGGTCTCAGCACGAGGGACCATTTTTGTCCCCCGTGAATCAGTGGCCTCAGCACGAGGGACCATTTTTTGTCCCTCGTGAATTTATGCTGATTTTGTGGTCTCTTAAGATTTTATCATCCGATACAACATAATCTCTGATTGCTCTTTGTGGATTTTTATAGTCAAGAATTTTAGCAATGTCTCTTCCTCTGAACCATATTTATTTTATCATCAAGATAGCAATCTATTGATACATCTAATTCTTTATTATCGTAGGAATATTTTTGCATTTGTATATTATATTATATTAATTTATTTTTTAATTCATTTTCGACCTGTGTTTAAATATAGTCAGGAATAATAATATTCTTGGCTACATATAATAGCAAACAACAGATATACTGTAGGGTCTACTCACATATATGTTAGATAATTTTCTCTTTATAATATGTCTTTTAAATCCTTGAACGGGATCCAACTGTTAAATTCGTCACTGTAACCCTTCCACTTCACTAAAGCTTGTTTCTTCTTGTAATCTCTGCGAATGACTTTATCAATACGGAATACATCCTGTCTGGCTTTCAATAATTCAGCTTCATAAAAACTCCCTTGTATTTCTTCATCGTTGAGATCTTTTAGTTTGTAAGTGACTGGATTAGTGTATTGGATCTTATCAACTGTAAACACTTCTTCAGTCCAATTTGGTGTATAGCCCTTGTCGAACACATTCCGTTTATACTTGGATATTCGGACCTTGTCACCTATTTTAAATTTTGGTTTCTGTTTTAATGTTTTCATATCGCCATACAAATTGAAGTAAACAGTTCCTTCGTTCCTCTTATCAGATGCTTCAACGGTGTCATCTTTGTGCTTGAATGTTTGGTATTATTATACTGTTTCACTAATTTTGGTAACATGTCTAAATACTGTGTATTACCTTGAACAGTGAACTGCTTCCACATTTGGATTTAATTGTCCTATTCCATCTTTCAACTACTGATGATTTCTCTTCATTCTCAGTTGAGTACATCTGTACACTATGTTTCTCTAGCAAGTCCTTCAAGTGTTTGTTGTAAAACTCTTTTCCCTTGTCGACCCATAAATACTGTGGTTTTCTACCTTCCTTGAATATTGATTTGAATGCTTCAGTGACAGATTCACCTTTCTTATCTTCAATGGGGACAATCCAACCATATTTGCTGAAGACATCAATAACCATAAGAAGATATCGATAACCTTTATTCCATTTACTGAACTGTTGCATTTCAACTAGATCACTTGCCCATATTTCATCAATTTTATTTACAATCACACGCCGCCGGTGTGAAATTTCGTTTTATTGGTGCATGTAATTCATCAGCTAGTTTTTCTTGCCAGTTTTCTTCACTCGACGGCTTTTTCCGGTTTTTTGAAACACCGAGACCAAGTTTCTGTTTTTTGTCGATTAAGAATCTAGCTGTTTGACCCCATTTTGGCATCTCACCATATGGTATTTGATCAAGTGACTCGACCATTGTTCTATCACAATCACCTTTATTTTTTCCCATATCATAACAAATATCATGATAAGCTGCTATTTCATCTACTTTATTGTAAGGTTGTACATTCCATTTCAAGACCTCACCTGTGTTTTTATCATACTCTAACTGTTTATCGAGGGGGATTATAAGGTCCCATGTATTTACTTTCCGGGTGTCCATCCACTTTTCGGTTTAGGAAGCTTGCCAATAACCTTATGAATGTCAATAGCACCGCCATAATCTAATCCTTTGATATCTGTTTTGTAACGAATATTTGGTCTCACTTTTGTTGAGAGTTGTTTCAAAGCTTCTGACCCAACCTTTGTGATTGCAGGCTTTGCGAGGGAAAGTCCTTTGTCAATTAATTTCTTTTGCAGCTTTGGATTTCTCATTGCTTCAGAAGCATAATATCTACCCATTTCAACACCCTTCTTTCGCTAAATAAGGGACTCATGTTCTAAGAATCCTGTTAGCGCCATATCTGCGGCTGAATCTAGTATGCCCGCCCCTTCAGACGGGCTATTCAGTTTCCCTTCCTTTTGACAAACTTAGTCTTAGTGATCCCACACTCAGCACATTTGCATTTCATCAATGGTTCTTCCATTTTTAGTCTTTTGTATGTTTCACTTCCTGGTACACATTCAGTGACTTTCTTCTGTTTCACACAATATGATCTCATATATATTAAGTTGGATAAAAAGCTTTCCACAATTTATCACCTGCTCTTTTTCAATCTGTTTGAAACTAATTATAACAAATATATTAACATCATCAATTATTTCGAATTCTATCATACTTTTATGTTAGAACAGAAATCTATTAAATCTTTTATCATCAAATAATATTGTTAATATCATAGTACCTTTCTGACGTTCTAAAAGGTAGTACAAACACCATTGTTTACTCAATAACGGATCTCTAATACTCATTGATTCATTGAAACAATTCTTTTTCTCCATTTGAGCAGGTATCTCCTGTCCTGATGGATCAAAGTATTCTTTCTCATTATAGCACGCGTAATATTTGCGACTTTTATTATCCCACTGTTTTTTGTTTAACTTAACAGACATACATATACATTACATATTTTTGAAATAATTGATTATGAATCTATGATTGACTCTTGTGTCTGTGGGATTGAATTTTGCATTATGAATGACTTTCAATATGGGGGTCCCTTTCTGTCTTTCCAATAATAGTATAAACACCAATATCCACACAAGACTGAATCTCTCTCTTGAATCTCATCTCCAGAGTATTCAAGTTGTTTTCCACTTGTAGCCATGTATTTCTGTACTTCTGTTGGCATCATTAAACCAAATGAGTCAAAGTATTCACAGTATCTATCACCAATTCGATAACATACCCAGTGAGTACCAGGTCCAATCTTACTGTCGAGATTGACTATCCCACATTCATTCTTTTTATTTGTCTAGGAAGATTGTCTCTTGAAAATACTCCTCTAAAATGTTTTATTCCAAGTTGTTTAACCCAATTGATTAAATCAAAAGTTGGATAATGGTTTATTTACAAAATGGTTCCTAGTATGGGGATTGAATTGAATGGACTGTTTTTGCCCAGTAGAAGTCCTTTTCCTTTTCTTTTTTTTTTCATTCCATAACCGATTGGGTTATCCCATGTACCAAAAACAGGAGGGGATTGCCATGGAATCATAGCAGTTTCCCACCTTTCTTTCTGGGTACAATGTCATCTGGAACATAAACAGGTATTGACCGTCTTGGACGGCTGCTTTCAACATGCAAACCTTTTCCAGTTAATTTTCTGATTGCTTCTATAGCCAAAGGAATTCCAATACTGGCGAGTATTGTTCCAATACCCTTTCCAGTCTGCGCTTTTGTTGGTTTGATAGCAAGTTGTCCGCCAGACTGCATCGCATTTACAAGATCAGCCATTTGTCTCACATTCAATAAATTTCTAAAATTCAAATAGTTGGGGCAAGTTTTTTATTGGAATAATGAAATCCTCCTTTTTGTTTCTTCCAAATAGTTTATCAATTGCCGAGACTTGCTAATGAAGAAAGAGCACCTGTAGCCAATGCTGGAGCCGCTTTAGCTACTGCTTTACCTGCATAAGCAATAGTCTTGTTCCAAGTGAAAAAAATAGACTGACCAAAGAGAACCTCCCTTCTTGACTGATTTTCTGATCTGTGCTTTGGATATCTTTACATCAGCACCTGTTCCATTTCTCTGTGATTT
>JAEMWC010000972.1:282500-324201 GCA_016490735.1 Pachyseris speciosa | reverse complement strand
GAAAATTATATTTTCACTCCAAACGGCTGCTGGTATAACTCACAATTGGAGTTACTAATGTTTTATGTTACACTGAACTGTACGAGGCGTGGCCCCCCGCCAGTTCAGAGGGGTTAAACTAGACAGAGAGAAAGACAGATTACACGCATGCTACACTGGACAACATAAGGCGTTCCACCCGCTAGTAGGGAGGAATTAAACTATAGAGAGAGAGAGATTACATGTATGTTACACTGAACCGTATGAGGCGTGCCACCCGCCAGTGCAGAGGGGTTAAACTAGAGAGAGAGAAAGAGAGATTACATGTATGTTACACTGAACTGTATGAGGCGTGCCTCCCGCCAGTTCAGAGGAATTAAACTAGATAGAGAGAAAGAGAGATTACATGTATGTTACACTGAACTGTATGAGACGTGCCACCCGCCAGTTCAGAGGCATAACGAGCCAGAGGTTCTTAGCAACCACAAAAATACCACTGGATCCCGCTGAGATAGGGGGCAATTTGCCACCAATCTCAGCAGGATATCCAGCTACTCTGAACATTCCAATGTAATTGAATCGCGTCTGGTACTCGTTTCTGTTTGATATGGGCGTCAATTTTCACGCTTATCTGCCATAATCCTTAAAACGCGATCGTTTATTTATGACGAGAGTTTAATTAAATTCTATCTTTCGACCTGATGCACTCGAAAAGTGACTGCAGGAACCGGAAAACGATACCCAATAGTTTGTTTTGGTTTTGGTGAATAATTACTCTTGAGGTAGGCTCACCGGTTCCAGAAAATAGCACTAAATTACAACCAAAGACTCAAGTTTTCTTTGTTTCTCTTTCGCATGCAATATGGGAAAAACAATAGGGCTGTTTATACGAGAGAAAATAAGCCGCGGCTTACTCTGGCCACGGATTACATAAGACACGAACACTCCGTATAAATGGTACAAAATCTACATTCACGGCTTTCTCAAGCTGCGGCTTATCCTGGCCTAGGAGTTTTTACTTGTATAAATGGTTCCTTTCGCATCTTCTGTAAGCCGCGGCCAGAGTAATCCGTGGCTTATTTTCTCTCGTATAAACAGCCCTATTATGTGTTTCGTTTTTGGAGGGATATATATCTCTTTTGAACGCTAATTAAAATTCGCTTGTATTCCTAAATCAAAGATACTTGCAATACATGGTAATAGTGAACATATTTGGGAGTAATATACACAAATCAGTCTGCAAGTATTACTCTTCTTAAACGCCGTGAAAGTAAATTAACATCACTGAGCTAAAATAATTCGCTTCAATATGTGATATCGTTGCGTGCCCATGAACAAAAGTTTTACTATCCGTACAGTTTCCCTAGGAACTGATAAAATTCTCGTTGAATAATTCCTCAATAACCTCGGCAGACGTCGAAATGGAAGTTTCACTATTCGACTTCCGAAACTGACCTTGGCAGGAAAAGCGACAACGGCGACGGTATCGAAATCATCATTTCAAAATACAACTTCTCCTTTTTCTAATTCTCTCCCGATTGTTAAAATTTGTTTAACTTGGAAAATGCTGGCGAACTCTCCAAGGACTAAATTAGTCTGAAGGGCATTAAAGTAAGGAAAACGTATCGAAAAACAAAAAACATTTCATCCGAACGTGTTATTGTTCTGCAAAGAAATGTACCAACTGTAAAACGTTTTTGTCATTAAACCTGCTTACAACATTTGCCTAGATTTGTATGTGCATTTCATAAAACTGATCATGTTATATATCCCAGAAGCACTCGGGCATATAGTGATGCCAGGACCTCAACCTGGATGAACCAGAAAAGATATAGAACATTTGCCCACATTTAACTGCACTTTAAAAAATGTTCATGTTATATATCCCAGAAGCACTAAGGCATACAGTGATGCCAGGACCTCAACCTGGATGAACCAGAAAAGATATAGAACATTTGCCTAAATTTTTATCTGCATTTAAAAAAAACTGCTATGTTAAATATCCCAGAAGCGCTCAGGCATACAGTGATGCCAGGACTTCAACCTGGGTGAACCAGAAAAGATATAGAACATTTGCCTAGATTTTATCTGCACTTCAAAAAACTATTCATGTTATATATCCCAGAAGCACTCAGGCATACAGTGATGCCAGGACCTCAACCTGGATGAACCAGAAAAGATATAGAACATTTGCCTAAATTTTTAGCTGCATATAAAAAAACTGTTATGTTAAATATCCAGAAGCACTCAGGCATACAGTGATGCCAGGACTTCAACCTGGGTGAACCAGAAAAGATATAGAACATTTGCCTAGATTTTTATCTGCACTTCAAAAAACTATTCATGTTATATATCCCAGAAGCACTCAGGCATACAGTGATGCCAGGACCTCAACCTGGATGAACCAGAAAAAAGATATAGAACATTTGCCAAATTTTTAGCTGCATTTAAAAAAAACTGTTATGTTAAATATCCCAGAAGCACTCAGGCATACAGTGATGCCAGGACCTCAACCTGGATGAACCAGAAAAGATATAGAACATTTGCCTAAATTTTTAGCTGCATTTAAAAAAAAACTGTTATGTTAAATATCCCAGAAGCACTCAGGCATACAGTGATGCCAGGACTTCAACCTGGGTGAACCAGAAAAGATATAGAACATTTGCCTAGATTTTTATCTGCACTTCAAAAAACTATTCATGTTATATATCCCAGAAGCACTCAGGCATACAGTGATGCCAGGACCTCAACCTGGATGAACCAGAAAAGATATAGAACATTTGCCTAAATTTTTAGCTGCATTAAAACTGTTATGTTAAATATCCCAGAAGCACTCAGGCATACAGTGATGCCAGGACCTCAACCTGGATGAACCAGAAAAGATATAGAACATTTGCCTAGATTTTTGTCTGCACTTCGTAAAAACTATTCATGTTATATATCCCAGAAGCACTCAGGCATACAGTGATGCCAGGACCTCAACCTGGATGAACCAGAAAAGATCTAGAATATTTGCCTAAATTTTTATCTGCATTTAAAAAAACTGTTATGTGAAATATCCCAGAAGCACTCAGGCATACAGTGATGCCAGGACTTCAACCTGGATGAACCAGAAAAGATATGGAACATTTGCCTAGATTTTTATCTGCACTTCAAAAAAACTATTCATGTTATATATCCCAGAAGCACTCAGGCATACAGTGATGCCAGGACCTCAACCTGGATGAACCAGAAAAGATATAGAACATTTGCCTAGATTTTTATCTGCACTTCATAAAACTATTCATGTTATATGTCCCAGAAGCACTCAGGCATACAGTGATGCCAGGACTTCAACCTGGATGAACAAGAAAAGAATTGTAACATTTGCCTAAATTTTTATCTGCAAGTTACATATTCTAAATCACTTGAATATTTTACTATTGCTATTTTCCTCGTACAAACATACACAGAGTCCTAAACTACTTGGTAGTTTGAAAAGGCTTTCAGAAGCTGTAATTTCTGGCCATCACATACTGAAATATGCCGATCATCCCTTGAAAATCTCAACGAATCGCTAAAGCATAACATTTGACGAAACTAGCGTTTTGTCTTACAAGTAGAGCCATAAAATGCCATGAGAACACGGCGTAAGCGTGCCGCGTGGTGGTAAATTAAATTCTGCCGCTGAAGGGCAAAAACAATACTTCTTTCAAGGTGTGCGAAGATGCTCCTGCAGTGAAACCACAAAATGGAGTACGTTGACGGCTCTTATGCAGGCCTATAACGTCACTCCTTAGCAACTAGACTTGGGAGATTTTTTAACTTCCGGTTATCTCTGGCTCGTTATGATTAAACTAGATAGAGAGAATGAAAGATTACATGTATGTTACTGAACTGTATGAGGCGTGCTACCCGCCTGTTCAGAGGGGTTAAAATAGATAGAAAGAATGAGAATTATACTGATGGCTTTTCCCAGACCATAAACAGATGACCACCCAAGACAAATTCCTTTGGCAATGAAGTTGGTGTCCTTGATACTCTGATGTGCTATTTTTCTTTCTGTAAAAGAAAAAAACTTTAAATGAACTAAACTGATTGAAGGAACAAAGAAAATGCTAGCATTTGATTTGTATGATACAACACATAATATAATTATGTATCTACGCATATAGATATACATGTGCATGTACATGTATTCCTTAATGTTGAAAACATCACTTATGTGCATTAGCCTCCTTTGCAGCTGTTGTTTGGGTCTGTCCTTAATCCCTCCCCACTAATGTCTGGTGAACTAAGCTGGAAATTCCATTCCCATTGTGTCTAAGTATTCAATCTGGAGGGAGAAGAGAACTGACAAAAATGGCTGCAAAGGAGGCTACAGGAACTTACATGTAGCCACCAAAATTTAACAGCCATGATGTGACTAATCAGTTCCTGGGAAGGGAATGTCCGGCTCCGTTCAGCAGATGTTGGTGGGGAGGGAGAATACGACAAACATGTAAGTAACAGCTGCGTAGGAGGCTATCACAGTGTACTGTATGTGCATCAATTGGTCAACACTGGATAGACCATCAATAAGGAAAGATTCAGTGGGTCAACCGTACACAAAGATTTATTATTTTAAAAGACTTGGTTTGCCTGGACTAGGGACTGTTATTGGCTGTGAAAAGCTTCCATAACTTACATGCATTGTAACATGATACATTATGCCTTCAAGGAAAAGCATGGACAATAAGACTTCACTGTGGAGGCTATTTCATGCTTAGTATAGGCTTAACTTATTACAGTTTGCATAAAGGCAAAAATTTGAGTAGAGTTAATGTGGTGGCAATGACAAGTACATTTACCTTACTCTGTTACAGTAGCATGTATAAGGTATGAAAAGGAAATTACTATTAGGGGGTAAACTTCAAAGGACTCTACGTAGCACATAATTATGTATGATACCAGATTGGCTAGAAGAAAAATTTGCTTGTACTGCAGGTCACATTAATTTTTATTTATAGGAAAATGAATGTTTTTTTTTTTGGAGCAGGCAATTTCAACAGTTTCAATTTATTTTTTCCATAATTATTTCTTACACATTGTTACAGATTAATAATATCCATGAAAAAAATTTCTCGATTCTGATGGCTAGAGAATGCAGTTTTTAGAAACACCGGTGCAGAAAAAAGGTAATTCGGTGCAGAAAAAAGGAAATACAGTGCAAACAAGGTAAAAAACTGAGGATTCTGATTGGTTGATAAAACAAAGGCGCTGCGATTGAAGCCAATCAAACGCGGCCTCTGAATGGCGCAAAGTCTGAAGAGCTGCAAGCGACTCTGCGAGCCAAAACAAATGGCTGGCTTTTTGAGCAGGTCTTCTTTCTTCGTGACCGCAATAACAGCAGAGAAGCTGCAAAACAGCTCAAAAAAGGAGAAAACGGCTGCGAAAAGCACTGTATGTTAGCTTGTCTGTTTGGAAACAGTGGTGTCCAGAGAAAGGAATTACCGACGTAATTGGAATTACGAGTCCGTGATGGAGTGACGCCGAGATTAATAAAACAAACAAGGACAAACAAGGCGAAGATAACGAACTAGAAAGCCTGAAGGTAATAATTAAGCGCTTGATAGACACTTAGCAAACAAAGTAGCCTTATAGCTATAGCCTGTATTGTTTAGCTAGTTTTTTACAGCTAAAAACGCTTTAAAAACATCGAGAAAACTGTTGTTTTGGTTCATCTTATCTTCGTTGCGTTGCTTCTGCAAAGTTAAAAGCTATCTCGCAATTTTTCTCGTGCAATTTGGAATAAATAAGCACTGTAATTTTTTTCAAAAGACCACAAATTGCACTTACGGGCTCGTGCAATTTTGTGAGTCTTTGAAAAAAATTACTCGTGCTTATTTATTCCAAATTGCACTCGAAATCATGTGATTACCTATACAATATGTATTAAGATACAAAAGATAAAATAAATAAGAAAAGAATGAGAAACATAATGGCGAGGATGTCCATAAAGAAACCATTGGGGCTTATACGAGCTACGGGCTCCTAAAAAATTACAACTTGGAAATCATGATTTTTAGGCATACATGTAGCTTATTTAATTAATCAATTCATTTAGGTTACAAAGTGAGTGAAATAAGAAATACAACATGATACATGTAGTAATGCATGAAACCCCAAACAGAAACTCGAAAACAAAATCTGAGTTCCAGATGGGATTCGAACCCACGACCCTCCACAATCTAGATGGATAACCACTGAGCTACTGGACACTCTATGGTGTGCAAGGGTGAAATGTGGGCTTTGACTGGAACCGTATCACGTGGTCACACAGCCAAATAATGACTAGCATACATAACTGCATCACGCAGTCACATTGAGGCATATCAAAGATGCATATTGAGGCATATCAAAGATGGCTGTGTGACCGCGTGATGGAGTTCCAGTCAAAGCCCACATTTCACCCTTGCTCACCAGTAGCTCAGTGGTTAGAACGTCCGTCTAGATCGCAGAGGGTCGTGGGTTCCAATCCCATCTGGAACTCGGATTTTTTTCGATTTTCTGTTTGGGGTTTCATGCATTACTATCATGTTACACTTAGGTTACGTGTAAAAAGCAAGCACACAAACAAACACACACCAGCAGCAAAAACATAAAACAACACTTTCAAAATAGGAGTAGTCAATAGAGGAGTAATGTTCTTAATTCAGATTTCAACAGAGAAATACTGTCAGCATTCTGAATTTCTGAATGAAAGAAATTAAACAGTTTAGGTCTGGAAACTTATTGCAAACTGTCTGATATTAGTTCTACACAGTACAGTTGCAATGTCTAGTATTGTAACGATGAATATGACTTATCAGCAAACACAGTTCTCTGAATGCATCAGGAGGGAAGCCTTTCTTGAAAAGTAACAAACTTTCCAATTAATTTTGAAATCGGTTAACATTAGATAGTTCACCTAACTGGTGATCATAGGGTATGGACAAATATACATGTATTTACAGCATTATTCATTCTTTTTAAGTGGGAGTACAGTAATTTAAGACATACAGTGTAGTGTAAAGCCCTGGCCAAACTACATTGTACATGTATCCAAACTATAGTCTGTGGCAAAACAAGCTACTGGTACAACTTGACGCTAAAATGTAATTTAAAACATACACTGTAGCACTAAAGTGGAAACCAAAAGTGCTTAGCGTTAATGTTTATGGTACCAGAGCTGTTCAGTGTTCGGTGTGAAGTGAGAAAAAATCATGGAATGGTTGAGAGAACAAGCTGAAAAGGGTATGTTCCAAACCGTTTTACAGTTATCATTGCAAGATACACCCGTGTTTAGGGAGATGATTAGAATCAACAAGCCCAGATCAGTTCTCAGAAATTTTAAACGCTATTGAACCGGACATCTGCAAAGAGAGCACGAAAATAGCAACTATTGATTGGCTAGCAGGGTGAATGTGACTTGCATCAGGATAAAGCTTTGTTGGAAGAGCGGCAAAACACTGCAACGTTTTTTTCATTGAGCAGAATTGTTGGGCGTAATGTTTGATCAAAAGCAAACTCTATCCAACACTTGATCTAGCAAAAATTGTTTGACAAACATCATCCAACATGGGCGGTCAAACGGTCGAACAATCTTGCAATGTTAAATCCAACTTTGTTCAATAGTTTGACCAGGACTTAAAAGAAATCACAAGCCCATCATGCTGATGTGATCTTTTTGTTACACTGGATCAAGGTTGCATGAGGTGGAACAAAAATTCCGAAGACGACAAAAGGTTCAATAATGGTCACATTCCTTCATCATGCTATGTTACAGAAAGTTCTTACCTTAAAAGGTTTTACTTTTCTTTGCAACTTGAGCATACACTGTAAAGTAGTCTGCCATATACTGTACTGCGCACATAACTACATGTATTCAGCCTGAAGATTAAAAAAACCGGATGTCAAGGCCAAGTATACACTGAACTGTACAGTTCAGAAACCAGAATGAAAATATGAGCTTAAATATTGAAAAATATGTGCATGTTAACACAATACAAATGCTACATTGGCCAGGCTGAAAAATTCAAAGATTCAAATCTTGAGTGCCAGAGGATGATTACTGTTATGATCTCCCAAACAATACTGTTACATGTAGATGGTCTTAGTGTAGGTCTCTGGAAAACATGATCTAGTTTTTAAGTGTTACAAGCCATGATGGCAGGCCAGAAGACAGTCTTATAATTATTTTGTATGCTCACGCATGTCAACACTGTGTCTTAACCTTCTCATGACCAAGCATCATTGCAGTTTGCAGGGATGACGCAAACATTAAGGGAGATTCTTTTTAAAGGATTGGTGTTAATGCTGCAATGGCACATGCATATATGGTTGGGCTTGGGAGTTTTACGCTTGTTCCATGAACATGAAGCCATCTTAAATGTTATTCTTTATTACACACAACAACTAGACAATCATACAGTCTGTAGGTATGAAAAACACCCCAGCAGTAATGAAATTTCAGAAATCCAGGAGAATACACTGTAATTACAGTATGGTCTTCATTGCACATTCTCATTACAAGCCATAAACTGAAACTTGTTGAATGACTAATTATTGTAAAAGTTAAAAAAAAGGCAAAAAGAAGTGAACATACCACCTTATGATGCAAAAAAATAACTTTAAAAATTTTAGATAGTTCCACTTGCCTTTGATCTGCTCTCATACAGTGATGGTCTCACTGACAGTTGTAATACTTGGGTGAGCTATCACTACAGTCTGTAAAAGGAGGGTCGGTACATTTCACTGACCCCAGTCCATGGACTACCATGATGGACTACCGAAATGGACTACCTATATGGACTGCTAAATGGACTACCAAAAATGGACTACCCTTAATTACCTACCTTGAAAAAAAAATTAGTAAAGTTTGGTTGTTTTCATCGATTGATCGTGATCTTCACCATCTTTTATCTTTTAAATGCTGCTGGTCAGCTGTTCTGCAGGCGTATTCATTCGTCTCGTGTGATGGCTGACATGCTGGATGGTGAGTAAAAATTTGAATTTATAATCGTTCGTTATAGAAAGGGTAGGGAAAATCACAGATATTTTGGTCTTTAAGTGCCCCCAACACTGAAATATTTTTTTTCGCTAAAATTAATCTTTGCACCTATTCAAAACGCATTGCACCTTTAATTTTTTTTATACCAAATCGTGAGTTTTTACAGGCTGTAAAAGTTACGACATTAGCCGTCATCTGTCACACGATCAAGGTAGTAAGGAGCGTGGGTCTTTTCCCAGTTAAAGTCACAAACTGATTTTCATCGCACTGCGTCTTTGTAAACATGCATACATAATAGTCAACTGGGGAATAGACCACGCCCCAGCTGACTTGGTCATGTACCAAATGATGCATAGTTTATCGTAAGCCCTATAAAAAAACTCTAAAGGCTGGAAATAAATGCTACATGTTTTTGGAATATGTACAAAGTATTATAAAATTATTAGCGGAAAGAATAACTATTCTTGGGGCTAGGTGCACTTTAAATAAGGTAAGGCTTTTGGGAAGCAGGCTGCACCCCCACCCAACTTTTCAGGGAGTACCCCCTGGGCCTGGTCATGTGATCTATTTTTGAGTTGTATCTTCTTCTGTCACTTACCATTTTGAGCATCATGACAGCCAGGCAAGGAATCATCTGGAAGATTATAAATCAAATTTTTACTCCAGCTGCAGCCTGTCAGCCATCATGCACGACGAGTGAATGCGCCTGCAGAACAGCTGAACAGCAGCATTTAAAAAATAATCATGATCAATCGATGAAAACAACCAAACTTAACTAATTTTTTTTTTCAAGGTAGGTAATTAAGGGTAGTCCATTTTTGGTAGTCCATTTAGCAGTCCATATATGTAGTCCATTTCGGTAGTCCATCATGGTAGTCCATGGACTGGGGGTCAGTGAAATGTACCGACCCGTAAAAGGAGGCAAATGCCATACAATACTCAGTAGCTGTTTAGCACAACTATTGCAAAACAAAAGTACAGTGTAAGGCTCCAAGCATTTCAAATACAATCAAGCAGGATAGAGATTTATGTTTTAAACACCCCAAATACTTGCCTGGACACAAGCACGGTACTTATTATGGAAAAAATAAACAGCCATTGAAGGTCATTTGTACGTGATACATGTACAGTTGTAGTACCGGTAAATAAAGCAAGCCAACTACAGTGTAATTTAATTGACATATTACTGTATACTGTGATAAAGGGGATTAGTTTCTAAAGAAACTGTGGTGCTGCGTCGGTGGGGGAGTGAAACACGAAAATTTGGTTTATCAACGGAGTTGATATGTAAATTGACCACCGTAGGGATTCGATTAGCTGACGTTTCGAGCGTTAGCCCTTCGTCGGAGCGAATCCCGCTCCGACGAAGGGCTAACGCTCGAAACGTCAGCTAATCGATCCCTGTACGGGTCATTTACATTATCAACTCTGTTGATAAACCAAATTTTCGTATTAGTGTATACTGTGATTTGGATAAAAATATATAGAACTATAAATTAGCTTTGTCTCTATTTCTTTTCTCATTGTAAAAAAAGTCAGGTCACTGATATGAATCAAGCAGACTTTATTGGACGGCAGCTGTGGCCAGAATTAATTTTGTACCACACGATTTTTTTTGTCGAGTTAGGGTTAACAGAATTAATAGTTGCATTACCACAACAGTAGGCACTTCAATGAAGATGTGAACACTCAAACTAAAAGACCCATCTTCAGCCTTGATGCATTACAGGGCTGTACACGCCATGACCAATAATTCATGAATTTCGTGTGACATGAAATTCCTTAAACCTTTGAAGCCCTTGTTTTATCCCACAATTAATGGCTGCTCTGTTTTTCTCTTTGGTAAAGTTTTGTATATCTATTTGTAAATTTTGGCCCATTTTAAGTCAGAAGAGTCAAGTGTGGCAACATGATAATGGCCAATTCATACAGCATTGTTTTTTATCAAATTTAAAGTACTTACACGACATGTACTGTAACAAGAAAAATGAGGTTTTATGTTGGGTGCTTTTTACCTTGAAGTTTCTGCCAATTCACGGAGGCCAACTTACTGCAATTTGGAAACCGATTTGATGATGAGTAAATTGTGTATATGTCTGGATAACTGTTTTCCTCATGTTTGATGTTTTTACTTCAAGGTCAGTTTGCATAATGGACTATGTGGCTTGGCTCCACTCTTCAGTGTCAATTCAATCTGACTTGTCATTGTGTCTCTTTATGAACTGCAATTTTCATGCCCCATTGGGCATTCTACAATTGTCTAAACTGAGTGATAATTTCTTTCTTGATGAGATCTCTGTGATGAGGTCTACACTGCTGTGTTGCTTTGTTTTGCTCCTACAGCTGTATGCTTTAGTGTAGAGCTAAATGTTTCCTTCCTTTAACAACAGCACAATTTCAAAACAAAAACAGATGCCAACATTGGATCAAGGGAGAAAAATAGGCCTTTAAATTGGAAAGCTAATTTCAAAAGATGTCCACACAGTTCCATGTACATAATTAAATACAATCATTGTATTACTGTTGTGCTAACCCTGCTCCCGAAACAGAGTTTGGGTCTTACATTATTTTGTAAGTGTATACGTAATTAGTGGAGTCTTGTCATCTAATTTAGACACTTGGAAAGCAAAATTATAATTGAGTTTAAGTACAAGTACATTAATTTATGATCACACCAAAAGCTCACTTTGCCACCAACTACAGGTAAATCAATGGATCTAATCAAGTGTAAGCCAGTTGAGCACCTAGTTTGCCGCAATCTTAGCTACGATTCCTTACCTGCACATGCAGTAAGCTTAACCCTTGCTTATATTAAGAACAAACACGGTAATGAATTAGCAAGATAGCATAATTTTATACAGCTGCACGTACTACTGTAGTTATGCAATGCTTTCGAGTGGTACATATATACCGTGGAAAATACCACTAGTCTCTTGTATTTTCTTCGTATAGCAAGCTATTTGAGATACATACACCCAGCCAGTACTATATGTTGGAAATATTACAGTCTAAAATGGCCAATATGCTTACCTTTGAAATCTACAGCAGACCAAGGCAACCATCACTGAACATGGAGACCAAAAACTTGAACCAACAGCACTCGATTACCGTGAAAGAAGCTTGCCAACCGGTCGCATATACGTTGTAAAACTATTAAATTCCATTATTCTATGATCTTGAGGTAAAAAGCCATTCGAAGTGGGAGAAATTCCTTCCAAACTGTCTTCCACGAGTCGAAGTTTGAGTTGAAACGGGCGCCAAAACTACAAATTGCCTACCGGGAATGAACTCGTTTGCGCATGCCCAAGTCTAACCCAACTCCCTCGAGCTCCCTCTCGGTCAGAAGATAATAAAGAACAATAGTACGCAATTTCAAATCATCTACATACCTCCAGTGAAGGGCTAAGCCCAGAAAGTATGGTTTGTCTTTCAAACGACTCTTTCGCACTTTACTACCTTTTATTTTTAAACACTTTGCCTCTCGGCCAAACGGCCGATGCTTATGGCGCCCAAAAGGGAAATCAGCCCAGCCGCTCGGGAAGCACAAACTTGGCGAGGAAATAGTTTTGAGGCCGTCCTTCTTTGCCGCGCACTGCTTCCCATTTAAAAACAAGCGCTGTTGAAATCCAAGACAAAAGCCGCACACTACCCTTTTGGAGTTATAATAACTCCAACAGTAGTAACTCAGTTAACTTAACTCCGCATCATGGGGGTTATGTCCTGCTTGTGTCAATTTACAGAGATTTTAAAATGCTATACTTGTACCGATTTACAGAGATTTTAGTGGATAAAATAACCATAGAAAATCTTTGTAAATGTCAAATTTACAAACATTCTTCAGAGATTTTGTTAACTCTGTAAATTTTTCAGTTTTCCTTCTTATTTCAGCAGTTAAATTTCATAATCATTTCATAAACATTATAAAAAGGAATACCACAAAAAGTGTATAAAATATCTATAAAAATGATTTTACAGATATTTTGTATGCCATATGTAAAAGTAGGTCAGATTTGAACTCTCATAAAAAGTCTGTAAATTTAAGATTCACAGACATTTCATTAACTCTGTAAATGGTCCAGATTTTCCAGTGACCGTTGAAGACATTCCTGCAACGGAGTTGAAAGAATATTTGTGCGATGTTATCATTTCGGTCAGAACCAAAGACGGCAAAGACTACGAGCCTTCTTCGCTCCGAAGTCTATTGACAAGTTTTGAACGACATTTGAAGATGAAGAACTACTCTGCCAGTATCACGAATGACCTCGTATTTAAGAAGACAAGAAAAGTTCCCTTATCCAGACTGAAAGAGGTAAAGGAAAAGGAAAGGAAAACCGAAGAAGCGAAGGTTGCCAACCGAAGCGTTCCACGACGGAAAAGACGGAGGCCATCGGAGGACAATGATGACGAGAAAGCTTGACTTAAATAAAAGTAGCTTTTATATTTTTCGTTTTTGTCCTTTTGATAAAATTTTGAAAAGAAAATGTAAACACTTTTACGTCTTTGAGTGAATAAACTCATTTCATCGTGTACAAATTTTGAAAGAAGATGTTGAACCTTTAGTCCATGGGCCCGACCAGATTTTCTTACCACTTAAAGGGAGAAATAGTGACATGTACCAATTTAAAGACTAACTCAAGTTGATTTAGAATTTTGATGATAGCAATTTTGAACGGGCAGCAGCAGCAGGGGGCTGAAACACGAAAATCTGGTTTTTCAGCAATGAATTGACCACCGTAAAGGGATTCGAAAAGCTGACGTTTCGAGCATTAGCCCTTCGACGGAGCGAATGGAGGACATGTGGGTTGTGTATGGTTTATATTCATAACATGGAGCTACGCTATTGGTGGTGACAAGATAACGTGAAAAACAGGAATAAATTAATTGAATGAAAAGCGATCGTTGATACCGTGGGGATTAAAAGTGCCGATTTGAAAGATAAGATTTTACTCGAGATTTTTACGGCCTTTCGTGGTACCTTGATGTAGGGAAACGCCGGAGATCGACATATGTTGTTTGGAATAGCTAGGGAGATTAAAATGCCGGGCGACTGGTTTGAATGTATCTTTGTCATCTTTCTCAACATCACGCAGATATTCTCGGAATCGGTGACCTAGTCGTCTTCCTGTTTTCGCCGATGCATAACTTTTTGCACAATGTACAGCTTATGCAATAGATAACAGTTGCGGAGGTACACGTGAAGCGATCAGTGATCTTGACAGATCGCTTAGGGTCCGATATTTTGTGAGTGTTTTGAATGAAAGGACAAGTTTTGCATCGCGAGCGCGCGCATTTTAAGGTGCCAGGATGCTCAGTTATTTGGAATGCTCTTCCAACTAAAAAGTTACCTACATTTTTGTCGTGTTTGAATGAAGTCAGTGGTGGTTGCGAAAAGATTCTAGCAGATTCTGGATCATTTTGTAGCATTTTAAAGTTATTAAGAATGGTGGCTTTAACTGGGTTATTATGCGGATGAAATGTGCGAGTGAATGAAAAAAAAACGTTGTCAAGTTATTGACGTTGTCAAGTTATTGACGAGGTTTTCTAAGGGAGTTTAACAATTCCACAGAAGCGTCAAACGTATCGAAAAAATTCGAAAGATTGTTGCTATGGCAACCAAGGTATGTTAATTCTCGTTAATTTTCTTAGTAAAATGTTATCATAATGCAATTTTGCATTTAAATCAACAGTAGAGCTCAAAATATGCATGAAACCACTTTTTTCATCAACCAATTTTGGATAGTTGGCTCATATTTTGTGTCAGTGATTACGCCAGTTAATCACGTGATTTTGATATTAAAGCTGGCCATAAATCATTGCTATCATATATCAGTGGCTTTGAAGCCACTGACGTTGGGAGCAGGTCAATTATGGTCAATTAGGCTTCTTTTTGCATTTGCTTAAATTGCGTTCACAACTGCGAGGATCATTCTTCATTTGATTTCATTTCCACAGTTCATGCATGATTTATTTCATATATAATTCACATTCATTTCTTTCACGGGAACATATGAACCCACAATTGACCTGCTCCCAACGACGGTGGCTTCATAGCTCAGTTGGTTAGAGCATCGCACCGGTATGGCGAGGTCACGGGTTCAAATCCCGTTGAAATCCTGAATTTTTTTCAGGCTTCTTTTCGCAATTGCATAAATTGCGTTCACAACTGCGAGGATCATTCTTCATATGATTTGATTTCCGCAGTTCGTGTATGATTTATTTCATATATAATTCACGTTCATTTCTTTCACGGGAACATATGAACCCATAATTGACCTGCTCCCAACGTCAGTGGCTTCATAGCTCAGTTGGTTAGAGTATCGCACCGGTCATCGCGAGGTCACGGGTTCAAATCCCGTTGAAGTCCTGAATTTTTTTTCAGGCCTCTTTTCGCAATTGCATAGATTGCGTTCACAACTGCGAGGATCATTCTTCATTTGATTTCATCTCCGCTGTTCATGTTTGATTTATTTCATATATAATTCACATTCATTTCACGGGCACATATGAATCCATAATTGACCTGCTCCCAACGTCAGTGGCTTCATAGCTCAGTTGGTTAGAGCATCGCACCGGTATGGCAAGGTCACGGGTTCAAATCCTGTTGAAGTCCTGGATTTTTTTCAGACTTCTTTTCGCAATTGCATAAATTGCGTTCACAACTGCGAGGATCATTCTTCATTTGATGTAATTGCTGTGTTGCACTGTGTGAATACAATATTTATGAGATGTGTGACCTTTAGCGTCTTTTTTTTGTGTAAAATTCACTGTTTTTGTTTCTTGTACTAGCGTATTGCAGTATTGTCAGATTGTTATTTTGATGTTAATGAAGGACTATTAAAAAATAAAATCACTTAAATCTTTTACACTTCTTTATTTTTTTAGTCGATTAATTTAGTCACGAACAAAACCATTTTAGAGAAATATAGTAGACTAATTACGGGCCCCTGATATTTTGAACGAGTCACGTATTTAGCCTTTCTTCCGGCCTTTCTCTAAAAAAAAAAAGAACATAAAGGTAGACAGCACTCAGCAGTATGACAATGAAAAAGAATTATTTTCAAACGTCATCCCCAAGTATGTCATTCTGTTATTGTTGTTGTTGCTGCTGCTGTTATTTGTTTTTGCGCTCTTTCAGGGGACTTAGGTGAGTGCTAACAAGCTCACACTTTTTTGTATTAACACAGTTAAATACTTTTTCGCACATTTAACATCTGCATCGTACTCTAATGAATAACGTATCCTATACGTTGCTCATGATTTGAAAAACGAACTAATCTCCAGGACCAGACCAGGCCCCATTTCCAACGGATAAGTCGCTATCCAGCGTATAAAATGTTATGGGACTAAACTTTGTGACCGATATATTTTCTCCGCCGGATAACGAGATATCCGCTGGACAGAGTTATCAGCTCTCTGAACAACTGGGCTCAGGAGGACAGTTGTGACGTTTGTTCTGAGTACTCTCAGCAACAGACTGGCTATCCCGGTCCCGCGGGTTATCCCTGCTATTGGTTATCTTTGTGTGAAGACCGACTAGTACTGTAGATATTAACATCATTGTACATTTTTTCTTGTATAGAATGTGGTGCCGTGGTAAACAATTCCCTTACAAGCCCTGGCTATCCAATTTATTACCAGCCCAATAAGCACTGTACGTACTGGGTTCCAGTCCCAGAGGGCACGTCACTGATGATTGGCTTTGAATTTGATCTGGAAAATCACACCTCATGCAGGTAATTATAACTAAGGGTAACTATAAAGTTAACATGAAGTACGCTCTACAGATGTTATTCATCTAAGGCCGGTTGTTAGACAGCCCATTAAAAAGTTTACATCTCGCACACGTTAAAAATATCCTTTACAGCTGCTTTTATGCGAAGAGTAAACACAGACTGCCTGAGCCAAAACTGATGAGGGGCAAAAATTTATAAATCTATTATAATTATAAAAATCCACGAAAATAAGTAATTACGCTAGTGTCAAAGGTTCAACTGATAAATCCTGCGTTACTGCTTACAAGTGCTTTGAACAACTGGGTGCCAAATGCACGAAACTTTCTGAACATTCTCGAATCACAACTTATGTTTACTGGAAGACGTGACGTTAGTAAGCAAAGATTAAATCAATGCAAATAATAAAAAGAATGGTAAATAAACAACAGAAACAAAAACTCACACACACCACGCACAGGTTTGAAAATACCAGTCAACATCTTTCGTATTGGATCCTTTAGGGATCTGACGCGATGTTCCATAACTTGCCGGTAGCCTCGCAGTGTGACAAACATTCCTAACTCAAAGGAAATTAGAAAAGCTCTATTAATAAATGGTCTTCAAAAAGTACAACTATTGATAAAAATCTGAAGATATGAATGATCATAGCTTATACTTGAAAAAAGTTAAGTTTACATGAAATAAAAATTAAAACTAAAAGGGTGTTGGTTCCTAAAATAACTAGAAAGTTAACAAGGCTATAAAGCCAGATTATACATAGAATAAATTACACTAATTACGGAATAGCACACACACAAAAAATTGAACTATAAAGAACTGTAAATAAACGAAATTTACAAGTCATGGGGAAGAAGACAAATATATTAGGAATGAAATCCTGCATACGATCAATGAAGAATCAAACTTAGAGCAATAAATAAATCACAGAAATAGCTTCAGTGGCCATCATGCACCACTTCCGGGTATATTACGAAAAACAAAATCAATCAGATCCCATTTGGCTTGTTAGCTCAGTTGGTAGAGCACTGCACCGGTATCGCAGACGTCATGGGTTCGACTCCTGTACAAGCCAGTGCAGAATTTTCTTTTGAGGCTTTGTTTTCACTGCTGCTTAAATGGTGTTCATAAATGCCAGCGATGATCACTCATATCTTCATTCTTCGATCCGTAGTTCAAATATATGATTCTCATATATTCATTGTCACATGATAAAATTCTGTTCGACAGGCTCACTACTGAGAATAAATAGCCCGGCATAGCCTACCGGTGAAATGTTGCCGTATCGTTTCTATTTAATTGTTTAGTTGATACTTTTATTGCTGCAATGGAGCGTTTTTATTCACGCGACTACCGGCCATATTGGTTTACTGAAACAAAAGAAAGTATCTACATAAGGTTCAATTCTCAGAGGTTTAGTTTGAGACACCAGCATGGTCCTCGTTTCTTTGTTTGGAACACCAACATGGCCGCCGTGACGTCATGTGAAAACACTCTGTAGCGTTTGGTTTGTCGATCGGTTCTGTGTTCTCAACAGGCAGTTTGGATGGTGCTCATTTCCAATGTTAATCCCAATGCAGTAAAAGGGTTTTTAAGAGATGAATCATGCAGGAAAAAAGATTTGTTGAATAAAAGGGTATATATACTTCGCCATCAGAAATCCTTCGGCACTAAGTGATTGATGGCCTTACACAACACCTCTCAATTATCCACTGATCCGCCCCTCAACCCATGATCTTGAGCTGTACGTAAAGGAAATAACGTACCTGCTTCAGATAACAAATATGTCTAACTTGGTCTTGTTTTGTTAAAGTAGTGCGGGCCTCTTCACAACTGTTTTCTTCACAGGAATGATTATTTGAAGATAGCTGATGAGAAGGGCCAGTCAGTAGGGGTGTACTGTGGTACAAAGACTGAGGAAACTGTTGAGGTTACTGGAGAGTATGCAGTGATAATATTCCACTCTAATGGGTATAGAGAAAGGAATGGATTTCGGATGCTTTTCCGTATCAAGGAGAGCGGATCAAGTTCAACAACAATAGGTAGGACAAATGACAGGAAATAAATAAATTGATGTGGCTGTACTTTTCTTTTTGAAGCAAAAGCTTTTTCATAGAGGGATCCATAGAATTTGCAAAGAATTTTGGTTGTTATAGTAATATCGCGGAAAACTTCAAATCTTCGGTGAGAGCTAAACAAAAACTAGTTTTTCTTGTGCAAGCAGGCTTAGATAGCAGAATATCTGTTAAAAACATACCTGCGAGTCCTGCATCCCCGATGAACAAAATGTCCCAAGAGGGTCATGATGACTTCCGGCTGAGTCCATCTGGACACAAATACCTATTTTCTGGCTGTACTTTTCTTTTTGAAGATAAAACGTTTTTCATAGAGGGATCCATAAGGTTTGCAATTAATTATCGTTGCTATAATAATATCACGGAAATTTTGCGGAGGAGATGGGATTCCATGGTAATTTCCTTTTCTTCGTAAGGAAGCGGTGTTTATACATTCACTTAATATTATCGGCGCGATAGCAAATATCCATGTACACCGACAAAGGGAGCACTTTCAAGTGAGTAAAATTCCCGGCTTTAAAAGTTGTACCTCTTAAAACAGTAAAGGTATAAAGGCAAGATTTCCGCACAGCCCCATACGTTAATTATGTATAAATTTTGTGACTCAAACTCTACTCTTGCTCTTCGTTTTAATTTTGGAACAGGGTTAGTATGATAGTCATGCATATACAATTAATGTCTGGGGCTATGCAGAAATCTTTCCAGATATAAAAGCCGAAAGCCGCTCGAAAATCTATGCTCGACGAGCGCGAGCATAGCATCGCATTCATCATCGGCTGTACTGAATAAACCCGAATATTTGCTATTTTGAAGGGCACGACTACCAAACTTGGCTACCTCACTAACTTTCAAGTGCTTTCTTTAGCAATACCGATAATAGGTACAAGAAGCGCTTATAAATTCCCGAGCCAGCCGCCGATTTTTCTTGCACAACTTTCACTGATGCAAACACAAGGCAATATGACGACAAACCATATGTAGCAATTTTGAAGAGCCATTTCCCGAACTTAAATCGCTCAAACATAGACAAGTTTGGTATCACAAAAGATGTCGTTTTCAATTGCATCGGTGCATTCATAATGTGCGCTTGCGCAAACGATATTTTGCCCTAGATCCCGCGCAGAGTCGCCTGAACGGCTAGTAATCCCAAAAACCTGTACGAAAAACAACTCCGAAATGATTTAAAACTACCTGAATATTAAGCTAAGACGTTAAAGTTTTTAAAATACGCTTGCGCAGACGATATTTTGCCCTAGATCCCGCGCAGAGTCGCGTGAAGGGCTAGTAAGCGCAAAAACCCGTACGAAAAAAGACGTAAAGGGTAATGCCCGGTACCACGTGATCTTAATTCCCAATGAGTGGCTTTCAGCTTTACCACATACCACAAGCTTCACATTTTCACTGCTTGTTTTATTCATGTGGGTACTTGAGCCTGGGTACTAGCTATGCCATGCTGTTGAGGCCTAACAAGGCCGAAACAATTGTCCAATAACATGGCTGCTAATGCTCAGACTCAAACTTTAATTGGTAGACTCAACGGGGACCACTACCAAGTGGCCTTAGTGCCTAATGAGTGGCTTTCAGCCTACCTAGCCACATCAATTTGGGAAGTATTCTTCTAATTCAACATGAGACTATTTTTACGGGAGACTTAAATATGTTCATCAAGCCTACCCTGTTATACAAGTGAAATTTCGAGAAGGAAAAAGATAAATAATACATAATAAATAATACATTTTTTTGAGCTTGAATCACTGCGGTCCTTCATCCTTCAGTAGACAATTAAATTACATTACAACAATTAATCAAATTAAATTAAATTACAACAGATATAAAAACGAAAAAGCTTAGTATTAGGGTCGATGTATTGACAGGGAAATTAACTGTCACTGTAAAAGCTTCAGATATAGAGCGAGCTTATTTACAGAATTTCTAATACAATTAATTTACTGTTTATCGATAAAAATTTTAAAGTGCCCATAACCCCAAAATAATTTTTTCGCTTGAATGAATCTTTGCATCTGTTCGAAACGCATTGAGCCTTTTAAAACCAAATCTTGACTTTATATAGGCTGTAAAAGTTACAAAATCTAGCCATCACCTGTCCCATGACCGAGCTAGTAAGGAGCATGGGTCTAGTCCTGGTTTGACGTCACAAACTGATTTGCATCGCATTAAGTCTTTCTAAACATGCATGCAAAGCAGTTTTTGACGTCAAACCAGGACTAGACCCATGCCCCTTACTAACTCGGTCGTGGGACAGATGATGGCTAGCTTTCGTAACTTTTACAGCTTATAAAGAGTCAAGATTTGGTTTAAAAAGGCACAAAATGGCACAATGCGTTTCGAACAGGTGCGTAGATTTATTTAAGGGAAAACACATTTTGGGGTTAGGGGCACTTTAACCACACGCAGCCCCATAGATTAATCTCACTCGGTATACAAGTCACATTCTATGAAATAGCTTTTATAAGTTGAGAGTTTTTTCGGCAGTCTTTAAAATAATTTTTGGTTCTTTAAGGGGCAGTTGGCTTTATTTCTCTATCTTCCAGGTTTCGCGTCTTCCGTCATTTTCTTGCCATGTCATCCGTCGTAATTCAGTAAAGAACAGGTGACTGATTTTCATCATGGCAACGGACCGGATAGTGGTTTATCGGTGGATAGTTATTCATCACCCTATTCATGCTTTGTGCACTGCGACGTTTTATCCACTGGATAACTATCCTGTGGATAGCAGTTTTATGTGGTGGATAGGCTTAATCAGTGGCAAACGTTTTCCGCTCTTTGAACAACAGGGGCCAGTTGCAGTCTTTGAAGCAAACGGTGAATGCGTTTATCCAAGGCTCTTGATCTTTAATTTCAGCGAAGTTATCAACGTCTTTTTGTCTCCAAAATTCAAAGTACGGATGCCGAAGAACATCTCTGCTATTGTCTCTTGTTAACAACTCAAAGCGTCAACCCGGCCCCTGAGGTCTGACTCCTAAGCCATCACCTCCCGTAAGTGAATGCCCACGCAAAAGCATGAATACTCTGCTTTCCACTGACCTCCAAACTGCGAACAATAAAATAGCAAATAATTCCAGATCTAATAATGTACATGTTTAAGCATATCAATTTGAAAAGTCCAAAGCCTGCTGTAAAACCATACCTCTGACGACGAACCAACGAACACTTGTACTTCTTGTAAAGAGAAGCCAGGCTGAGAGACGCTTCTGTCAGTTCTGGATACATGGTCATGTACACAGTGCAAGTGAGCTCAGTTCATCTTGATCAACACTTCCCAGTTTGTACGATCTTTCGAAACAAATTGAAGTCAAGTCTGCAAATAAGGATTACTTTCCATGCAAGGGACCACAAGAGGCCATAATAAGTTGCGGCAGTAAGAGAGTCTCTCCAGAAATCCCTTTGGATTCAATCTGTGCTTACAGTTAAATATGAAGAATTTTCTTGTAATTCTCTTTTTGTAGGAATTTCTGAAGTCATAAACCCTGTGCATGATTTGTATATCTACAGTCTTATTGTTTGTATGGTAGGGGACCAAAATTCCATTATACTGTTCAAAGCTAAAAAGCCAAAATCCGTAAATGCTGCCATAGTTCTCCAAATTTAACTGCCCCCCAACCATGATGGACTGCTAAATGGACTACCAAAATGGACTGCCCCCAATTACCTACCTTGAAAAAAAAATTACTAAGGCTTGGTTGTTTTGACTCGATTGAGCGCAATCCCTGCCATCTTGTTGTTGTGGTGGACAGCTATTCTGCAGGCTCATTCATTCGTCGCGCGTGATGCGGGTTGGCACGTTGGATGGCTAGTCGGAGACAGGCTACCAGCTCATATACCTGCTGTTCCTTATAGGTCAATGAACCCGCCAGCAAATAAAGAAAGCTGAATAAAACCGGCGGCCATTAACCGGCGGCCATTAAAAATCTTCTCAAAGCAGAATTAACGAGTAGAAATTCCGAAACTGGAACCAAAATAAAAATGAAGTGCATTGCTGAGAATTGTTAGAACGACAAAGACCAGTGCTGGCATCGTGTTTAACAAATTTTGTTGCAGCGCTGAGAAAATTTTCTCAGCTGTTGATTTTCAGCTTATAACAAAACACTTTCATGTACTGAAATAGCGCAAGAGTTAAATAACTTAAATAATAGACGTTGCAAGTCTGTAAATTCATGGGCCAGTCTATTTAAAACAAAGTGAACAGCCACTATTTCAGCAAAGGTTACAACGGCATTCGCTGTTAAAAGTTTATTGTGACGATCGACATTAAAAGTTTTTAAAAACTAAAAATTAACACAAGTTGAAAATATCATTTTATCTGCAGTCGATGCAACGTATTAATCACGAGCTTCAAACTTTCGATCCTTACAAGCTTTATTTTGTTGTACGAGCTCTCTGTAGAGATAATGGTAGACTAATTTTTTTTTTAATTTATAACAGCTCATCATTTTGAAGAGCTAGTTTAATTTTTCCACATCGGTAGTCTCTGTGGAGGAAAGAGGAGAGGATCAGGGGAATCGGGCGCCTTTATGAAACCCGTGGAGAGAATGCACATCTTCTCTCTCCTTTCTAACGTCTGGCTAATCAGAATTTGCTTTTTGTTTTGCAACATGCTCAAGTAATATAGGAAGGTTTCTCTGTCGTATAAGTGCAGAGATTTGTTATTTCATTTTATTTTCTTCGTTATTTTTTTCCTTAATTAGCAGTAAAACACAAACAGCAGTGATAACGCACGTTACAAAAATACCTTTATTCTTTTTATCATGCAACCAACTTGTAGAACCAAAACATATGGTGACAGAGCTTTCTCTGTATGCACTCCGAAGCTTTAGAACACTTTTCCTTTGGAAATACGACGTCCCAGTACACTTTTATTATTTAAGAAAAAACTCAAGACTTTCCTTTTTACTAAATTTATTAAGAGTAACTTTTTATCATATGTTTAATTTTTAGATTCTAGCTTTTTTATGTATTTTGCTAAGTTTCTACGTTATTTTACGGATATTTTTGTAAAGCGCCTCGGGCAAGTAATGGATATGTGCGCTTTATACGAACTGTTATTATTATTATTATTATTATTATTATTATTATTATTATTATTATTATTATCATGTTTCTCACCGCTGTTCTTGGTTTTCCTTACTTAAGCTTCGATAGCTATGAAAAAAAAAAAAAGAATATTTTTGCGTTATCCTAAAAGGCACGGGTTTGTGAGTTAATTGTTCAGTGCCTTAAGATAATTATCTTGTTTTCTTTAGTTTCACCAAAGGTAGTTTTGCTGTGGTCTGGGACTACGTTCCCAGTGGGAGACAAACTTTGGTGTTCAGCCATTGGAATTCCTCCTATAAACATAACATTAATAAGGGACTCAGCAGTTGTGGCAAATGGGACAAACTATGCAAGCATCCAATTAAGCGAGGACGGTATCTACAAATGCCGGGCAAGTAGCAAGGATGGACGTGACGAGAGAAAAATACTGATGATCGGTGGTGAGTAGACCGAGATTGTCTTTGGTCTTTTACTTCAACTGTTTAACATGTACATCTCTTTTTAGATTTATCGGACGCTTTTTCAATTTTTTTAAACAAATAATCCAATGTAAAGTAACTTGCTGTCTAGGTCTTGTGTGTTTTCAATACTTTCCATCCCAAAAGATAACTTATATAAGCAATTACAAGTCTAACTTTCAATTAACGTGTTTTGTTGCACATTGAAATGAAAGGTGCTAAATAGCGCTCTCCGTGATGATGGTTTTAAATGCTGCAAAGATGGCTCAAATTGTTGAGTCTTTTGGCATTTATAGAGATTTCTTGTTTGAAACGGAAGCATTGTAGATTGGATCCTACAGACAAATCTTCTAGCATTAAATGGTATAGTGAACCGAGGAAGCTCCTCGAGAATTTTACACATATGATCTAAAACTGCTGCATGCAAGAAAAGAATTTCATAGAAAAATTGGATAGGATTAAAAAACTAATCAGTTGTGATTTGGTCCTTCAGGGAACAGTAGATAGTTTCCACGTTACCTCATCGCCGCCATGCGGGTGGACGTAAATAATAGATTTCCCATAGACCCATTCGGCTAACTCAGTGTTGTACCCAATTCAAATATCCTGGGCTTAAGATTCTTTGTGTATTGTATTTGCATTATAATGTAGCATTCATATTTAAATGACATGGAAATACCTGGAACAAACCGTTTTTATCCCAAAGGGTTTGAATTGGGTACAACATTGAATAAGCCGAATGGGTCTACTAGCTCCTTTTGTTTGTCTTCCAGTATTTGCTCCTTTCACCACTGTTACCTGTGTCTATAGAGATTGGCTTCAATCAATACAATAATAATAATAATAATAATAATAATAATAATAATTTAGAACTTATATAGCGCATTTTCCATGTGTATATGATCAAATGCGCTTTACGAGCAGATGAAATTGGAATTTGGAAATGTTCGTTTTTGTTGAGAGGGGAAAACCGGAGAACCCGGAGAAAAACCTCTCGGAGCAGAGAAGAGAACCAACAACAAACTCAACCCACATATAACGTCGAGTCCGAGAATCGAACCCGGGCCACATTGGTGGAAGGCGCATGCTCTCACCACTGCGCCATCCCTGCTCCCGGGAAAGCGACCCTGATCTAATCGAGGCTAATACCAAAGTTGAATTTCATATTTTCTTTGATATTTTGTCTTTTAATAAACTCTATTTTTTACACCAATGACAAGCTTCAGAAAACTGGCTTTAAAACGAACTACATGCGGTCCTTTTGCTACGCTATTTATATTCCGCCAGAAACATTGCATCATCTTCCCCAACAGGGTTCTTATTAAAAATTTTGGCGTGATTTTAGAGTCATAGTGGTTGCGGCTTACCAAAGAAATCTTTCCTTGCAGCACATCGAAGGAGTTTTTTTTTTTTTTTTTTAAGGAATTACCTCCTGGATAATTCCAAAGATAAGACAATTTAGCTACAGTGATTGTAGCTAAATATGACACAGAAAACTATATCAGTACGTATAATGAAAACGAAGACTGTTTTAAAACAAAATGAACTGTAAGAATAAAGAGTAGGGATTTAAGCTGTTCTTATAATTCGCGGGTTTGCGATATGCTTGTGCGTGTCAGCAGGCTTGTGTGAGAGTTTAATATTTCAAACGTGTTTCTCATTTGTTCACTCAGTCATATTAGTGTTTTTTCTTCCGCATCTGAAATGAACCGTCTTTTAATTCTTATGAAAATGTAATGTTTATGAATTGTGTGATTTGAAATGGCTAAATTTTTCAAACTTCTAAAAGTTTTTAGTTAATTAGTGTAATCACGAACAAAAGCATTTTAGAAAGAAAATTGGGGACGGTTAACTAAAATTACTGTATATTTTGTACAAGTCAGGTCTTTAACCTTTTCACCTTCTTCGCGTAAGAAAACGTAACGGCAGAAAGTACTCAGCACCATGCCAATGAAAGTAAATTACTTTCAATCTTTATCACGAATCTGTTCTTCTGTTTTTGTTGCGCTATTTCAGGGGAACTTAGGCGTGTGCTAAAACGGTCGCACATTTTTGTATTAACGCAGTTCAATACTTTTTCGCACATTTCTGAACAGCTGTATGGCATTCTAATGAATGAGTTATCCTATACGCTGTTAAATATTTGAAAATCACCAAGGACCAGGACTAGACCAAGCCCCAGTTGTTCAAAAGAGCGGATACTCTATCCAGCGGATTAGTTCCTATTCAGCGGATAAAATGTATTCCGACTAAACTTTGCGACCGATACATTTTCCCCTCTTGATAGCGAATTATCCGCTGGACAGAATTATCAGCTCTTTGAACAACTGGAGTCAGGAGGATAGTTGTGACGTTTGTTTTGAGTACTCTCAGTAACTGACTGACAATCCCGGTCCCCTGTTTATTATCGACACAATTTATATTACTGATCACCAGTTTCTTTTCTGCGGTCTGGTTGCTTCTTTGTATGCTGCGTGTTAGTGGAAGACTCAGTGTAGATATTAACTATATTGTACTATTGTTGCTTGTATAGAATGTGGTGTCGTGGTAAACAATTCGCTGTCAAGCCCTGGCTATCCATTTCGTGATTATCAGCCCAACAAGCATTATATTGTACGTACTGGGTTCCAGTCCCAGAGGGCAATTCATTGATGATTGACTTTGAATTTGACTTGGAGGATGATTCGACATGCAGGTAACTCGGAGAAACTTTGATCTTCAGGTGTTATTCATCTGGGGCTGGATGTTCGAAAGCCGATGAAACAGGCAGTTCCTATCTCGCATGTTGAACATTTCCTTTACGGCTGCGTTTATGCTACAAGTAAAAATAAAATGTCTGGGTCAAAACTGAAGACAAAATGATCTGTTAAAAGAATCAATAACAATAGGCAATCCCACTAGAGTAAACTGTTCACCTTGTTAAATCCTGGGTTAACTTAAACTTGCCTAATGTACAAATCGAATCCTGTTGCTGAATAACTCAGGAAACAAAATTAACGTGTTTACTGAAAGATGCAGTCTGAGTAACCAACGATTAAAACTTAAAAAGAATCAGAGACAAACAACGACAACATTGACAAATAAAATAAAAAAACACAAACAAGAACCATGCACAGACTGCAGGACTTTTAAGAAGGAACAACTGAAAAGTGACAGTAAAAGCGAACGACGTTTCTATCACTCCATGTCATGGTTATCAAGTTCAAAGTGCATCATAAAAAAGGAAAAATTAAGCGCCATAATATTTGGAGGTGTTTAAGTATTCAATTGTTATGCAAAGCCACTGCCCGCGAACTGAATCTGACCGTGTGGATTTGGTTTATGTTCCTTATGAACAGCAACTCGCAGATGAACTGAATAGCAACCAACGATAAGTTTCCCTTCGCTGGAACTGGTCTCTTACTGCACTATTAAAGTCATGTTGGCAACACGTATGAACATCACCCCTAAAGACAATCTTAATTCGCTCTCATCGTCTTCCCATCTTCTCCAGATCTTTTTGCTAATGAATGTAACAACAAACAAGAACTGTTACTGACTGTCATTCTTCCCACGCACCGTATCAGAGTGGAACCATCTATCCTCTTATACTTCAGAATGGCACATCGGTTGCATGTTCCCTACCTTCTACGGGACCTGATTTTTAGGAACGTGATTTTTCATAACCAAAAGCCAGTACTATGACTGAATAACTGCTGACCACACCCCTGAGGAAATATATCCCGCTTAGGTTAGTTGTGCATAGTATCGATTTAGATTTAGATTTAGTCCTGAAATCAATGTTTCCTGAAAATGAAGTATCCTCCGCGATTTATTGGGGAGTCTAAGCAAATCGCTACGGCGGGCGATACTACGGCTGTCGTGGCCGAGAAGGTCTCGGCTGAGTACGTTGCCGCAGCCCTTCTAAAATCAAGTTTAAGCAGCGCGATATCAAAGACAGTACGGCTGTGAAGTTTACGTTCGAGTTAGTTTCTTACAGCGTTCATTAGTTAACTTTGGAGAATAAATCCCTTCAAAGGAGCAAGGAATTTCATTTTATTTTGTTATGGCGAGGGTTTCTGCGGAGGCGTTGAAAAACTTCTCGCACTGATTTTTCGCAGTCTAGAACAGCAACGCGAAAGAAGAAAATAAAAGGCTTAAAATTGTCATTTTGATATTCACAACCCTTACTTTTCAATAATATACTAAACAGAGCCCAAGACTCCCGGTATGATCTATGAGACCAATAGTTACAAAATTACCGACAAATCGTGTGGAAACGATTATTTCTTTACATTCATTTGCGAGTGAAATGAATCAAGACACGTCAATCATGTTGGAATACAGTGTAATTATTTTGAAGTAAAATACACATCGATTAACCGTCCGAACATCCTTGCAAAACTTACTACATGCTAAGGGTGTCTGAAATTAGCATTTAAAATTCTGGAAATGGATTAAAACACAGCTTTTGACATAAAAATACAACAATGAAGCTGTACTAACGAAATCCTCTGCCCATTTGCCGCCGCCATTTCACTGCATAAAACAACTGCTGAAAATAAACGCAGATTTGTTGGGTTGAAAGAAGGAAGGTGCATATTCTGAATGAATTAAGAAGGTTTTTCAGTACGATTAAACAATTAAAAACTCAAAGAAGCCTGTTGAAAATTGGAAAGAAGCGATTTAAAACTCACGTACCAGAGACTACGCGAAACCTCTTCTCCCGACGTTAGGGACCTTAAGATACGACGACGGCGAATGTCTATGACGGCGAGCGGAAGTTAAAAAAGCTTGTTTGCCGACTTCCGGTAGCCGTCATGATAACTTTCCCGCCGTAGCTGTCTTGTCTGCGACGTCAAAAGGAACAGTTTGCCGTTTTGTCTAAAACGTGAGTACGTTTATGTCATTTTAGAGCAATTTTAAAGGTATGCTCGAATATTTTCGACATATTGTGAACTTATAATATTTTTAGCTGGCTTGTGTTAAATATCTGTGGTTGCAGAGCTGATTTTAAAGAAAAAACCTAAGTTTCTTTCTGTTGCTCCGAACAGGTCGCCGCTGCAATTGTTTGCAAATGGAAACGAGCTCGATAAAGACAATTCAGTAAGTTCTCTACACTTTCTTTTTTAGTTTTGAGATATAACTCAGGCTTAGAAAAATAAATGTAGTGAAACTGAACCAGAAAATCCTAGATAATTCACTCATTCCTGGAAGAGTTCTCGATTTAGTACAGATGGTGTGCTAGCTTGAAGAAAATATAAACAAAATTCATGTGCGAAATCGAAAAGTAAGCTTAAATATTGTTTTCTTTTAGGTCAAACATAGTGTACCGAACAACACGACCATTGTTTATGCAAAGAGATTCTAGTCCTTGAACCGTTCAAGTTCAAGAAAGGGAGCATCGAAAGAGGTCAGATATGGGAAAAAATCGCCAACAATCTGAACGACCTTCAGCTTCCCCGATTTAGGGTAACCAAGCGTCCGGTCAGAGAAAGATACTCCTTGTTAAGCGAGAAGTTCAAAGCAAAGATGCGACAGGAGGAGAAGGCCACTGGCATCGAAACAGATGTGAAAGCGAAACTCGGCCAAGCACTCGCAGTCATCCATCTCAATTAGGTCGAATTTTCCATAGCAGTCATAGGGAAAATCTGGGTTTTTGGAGGTGTTAGCATCGTAAAGAAGAACAAACTCGTCCTCTGATAGATTAATATATGGTGGTCACCCAACTAGTTTAGCTTTTTAGTTATTTTTGGGTGACCAGCAACTGTATGTATTTAATAATTTCTTTCCTGTTTAATTTGTACTTAATTTAATTTTACAGTTCAAATAAACCTTGTTGTTGTTGTCGTCGTCAAAACTTTCAAGGAGAAGGTTACGAATCTCTCTAAAGGATGCCATGACTTCAACAGGTCGAAATTTTGTTACGAAGCCGTTCGCCCCTTCGGCGGGTTTTCTTAAGGTTATTTTTCGCGCCTTTACGACGGCGACCTTTTCCCAGTCCCCGTAGGTTATGACCGCCGTCGCAGGCACTCGCCGTCGTCGGATCTTAAGGTCCCTGTTGTAAGATTTCACGCTACGGCTGAGCGCGAATGCCTGCCATGCTCAGTAGTCCATATTTTTACAAAATTACTTCCGGTTGCCGTACTGAAGCCCGCCGTACCGTTTTGCTTAAACTCCCTATTGACTCTACCATCAGTAGTTTCATCCGTCCGTTACAGGATCAAGCCGAACCACGGCATGAAACCCAGCTAAATAAACTATTTTGTATTACTCTTTCTTAGTTCAGAATAACTAGAAAACATAGTCCGAGCTCTCAAACATGCATATCTGCACTGTTTTACTAACAAAAAATGTAATTCTATAGAAATTAAACATGTTATTGCTTTGTGTTTATACATCAAGCTCGATGAAAAGTCAAGTGTACAAACTAAAAATGCTTTTATCTCTTAGTCTCAGCTAGCATATTTTCTTGGCATGTTCCGAATTGGTCTCAGCGAAGTTAGCAAGAAAGCTGGAAGTGATGTGAGCTCTCTGTTTACCAGCAGAAAAATCAATGATGAAATCAAATTGGTAGAGGCCAAATCTTCCGTTATTAACGTAGCATTGCATTGTTTACAAATTTACATGTGAACCATTTGTGTGATACAGACTGTGTTGTTTATACGTCCCGACATCCCTTTCAACGTATCGCTGAAAGTAAATATTCTGCAATTGGTAAACACCTCACAAGCTACACGCAAATAACTTACGAGACGAGTTTACAAATTTAAAGAAATGTTGCACAAAGCGGGACTGTTTGATCTTCGAGATGCTATTCATCAGGAACCTTGGGCACCCAACGACAAGTTTCGGTAGAGATTTGTTCGTTGGAGGGTGGTCGATTAAATAGTGTACTCGGATTTTTGTAAGAGAAACGTGGTGTAAAAGAATCGCACGATGGAAATCATAGCCCCTGAGGTTTTCGGAAAGGTCTCAATTTCTCGGGCGTTGAAGGCCGAGCCCGAGTCTGAAAATGTCGCTCGTTCTTCGTCTTTCATTCACAAAGCACACTTCCGGTGTTTCTGTGCAAGCGCTAACTTGAAATAGTCATTTTGGAATAAAAACACGATTTTTACCTCACTAGCTATGCTGAATGACTGTGCCCTCGAGCTCGTCGTCACCACTTGTGATGTAAATGTTCCAGGTTCTTCCCCTCCAATGGACAGCAATATTTCTTTATTTGCGCTTCTCTTTTTCTTCTTCTTTTTGTTTTTCAATATTTTTTACAGGTGTTATCATTATTGTTATCATTGGTTGAGCTGTAATGCATTTAATTTGCAATTTTAAAGTGATATATGTTGATAGGGGTCTATGGATGTATACTGCAAAGAAATACAGTTGAACCTCTATTAAGCGGCCAGTGATCAAAATCCCGAAATAATTGTAGAATAATTATTGTAAATTAAACCTCTATTTAGCGGCCACCGCCACCTATTGGACGTCCCGAAGACAGTTCTCTTATTGTATTCACCTCTATTAAGCCGCCAGCAAGATTTGATCCACTTGTTTGACTTTGTTTGAAAACGTGTTGACGAAAACATGCACATTTTGAGATCGAAGGTGACGACTGATAAAATCATTTAAACACACCTTTATTATATCATGACGTACAATTCGGCTGTTGCCAAGCTTAGTGATACATAACTTAATAAACCCTAATATTAGTATCCTCAACATACAAGCTCAGTGTAGAGTGCATCAAATTAAATAAAGCATCCAGTAATATAAGCTATAATTTTTCCTTGCATGGTCTTCTACATTTAACTGTTTAAAGCTTCGATTCCAACCGTTGAATGAGCAGATTATCTCCGGTGAATTAGTTAGACTGTTAGCAGTTCCCTTCTGGATAGTGGGGAGCTCACGCCAATAGTACAGCAAAACTGGTGAAATCTGAAGTGAATGCAGGGGCTGAGGGGAGTCTCTTCGCATTTTTCTCCTACTGAACTCTAGTCTCACCGCGGCTCACCGTGCTGTAATAATAATAATAATAATAATAATAATAATAATAATAATAATAATAATAATAATAATAGTAATATTAATGGAGTAAGCTATGGCTTGCTTCTTTGGTGTAAGTGCGGCATAACATCTGCCAGAGTGTAAGCGTCATGAGAAGATAATAATAATAATAATAATAATAATTAATAATAATTAAATAACAATATATAATTATAATAAGAACCTTCCCAGAATCCTTTGCAGCTGGAAAATCGTCAATCCCAAATAACTTGGTCAGTTTGAGGGCAGCAAGACCCCCACGTTGTCTAGAAATAAGTCTTACCATAAACTAATTATTGAACAAGACTAAGGGCGATGACGTCATTGGTCACGTGACTTTGCTCACAAGTGCGTTTTTGCTCACTTTGACGAAGTTATTTTGTTATTGAAAAAGCAGTCAACGTGGTTTGAAGCACAATGGTGTGAGCCATTTCGGACTGCCCGGGTACCGAACAAAATATAAATATTAAGGGAGGTATATACAATTTTCAAAAAGTGGGAGTCTGGGTACAAGTGCTATCTCGCGTTGCATTAAACGCGAGGAAACAAAAATTTGGATATCGGTAGATATTTTTATGAAATATACATTTTTGTCATTTTTAATGCTGTGACGTCATCGGTCACGTGACCAGAACGGACCGAAGTTTAATATTCGCTCTAAAAGTTTACTAGAACCTTTCTCCAAGAATATTTTTAGGCGAAGTTGTAGTTTAATAAATAGTGTTTTAAAAAATGGCCATGATTACTTTTTCCTAAAAAAGTGCGGCAGTAGAAAATCTAACTGAAAAGTTTGTCAGCTTCCTGCTCAACGACCATTTGAGGTAGGAATAAAAGAAAATTTTGCCTAAGGCTTGAGAGTATGCTCTTTATGATGGCGTTGTCAGTTTCTTCTAATTTCGATTGCTTTTGGCGAGGATCGATGTTTAAGATTTTTTTCAGAGGAGAGGGCCTGGAGGAAAGAACGAAAACGAGGCTATACTTTCGCGCGCTTTTTGTTCACTGCGACGCCGCGCCACAAAAGGTTAGCTAGAAAAAAAATTCCAAGGACTGGACAACGGACTGGACTTGCATTTTCTTTAAACGGAACTTTTGACGACTTTTTTAATTATTATTTTTTTTATGGCTGCTGTCTGCTCAGGAACAATGTATACTTGAGAAGGTAAGTTGATACAGATAGTTGTTGCTGTTTGTTAAAAAACAAAACAAAAAAAAAGCGCGTTTGTGGTACACTTAAATGCACTTCTCACCTAAAAAGTGTTGTTTAATTCTTGAAATTATAAAACTTAAACTAGAAGTTGCAGCAATGCGAATGAAATCAAATTAATGCTAACATTAAATGAAACAATTTAAGTTGCTTAAGGCAACCGATGCAAGCTCAGTAATTTTACTAAATACGATATTTGAAGGTTAAAAACGTATCTTAAACAGTGACGGAATAAATGATTACTTTATTTTCAACCGGAACTTAAAACGTTACCTTCATTCGCACAGACATCAAAACTTTATTTTATACTGTCCATAAACTAAATTCCCTATTACAATTATAACAAAGTGTACAATAAGGCCATTATTCAAAGTATTGGCCAAAGAAAAATAGTTGCGCATAAACAAATACTGGAACAGTTCGTGCTTTCAAATGGATTACCCTAATAAATTACACGATTCCGACACATAAATTTAATTTGAGTGGCAAAACATTTTGTTGTATCTGAAAAATGACTGTACTACAAAAAACGTTCTCACAGAGGTTGTAATGCATGGGGGTTCACATAATTTAATTCAATTTTATAAAGCTAAAAATTGTGTGTCAAAGATTTAGCAGAAACAGAGAAAAGTTTTAAAATCACGGCTGTTTGTGCGAGTTCGTGTACGTTCGCGCTAAACGCGGAAAGTACCTAAGCTTAATAACTCTGAAGACGTCAAGACGTTAAGTTTATGTCAAAACCGACCAAGAACCAGTCGAAAGAAAAAAACAAAGAAAGATTAGCAAATAATTGTTTTAATAGATTTGGCAGTTTTACAAAGTGTTACGCTTCTGGTTTGTGGCACCTATTTACAATGGTAGTCTGAGGAAAAACCTTTTTACAACAATGTTTAAATTAGAAGCTTAAGCTTACGGTAAATTTCATTTGAATCTATTTTTTAAATTGAGGGGAAATTAAAATGTAATTTGCTATAAGAATGGGTCCAACACAGAAATCCTGAAAACCTTCTTCACAAACAAACTGGCGATAAACTTGAAAACCAAATTTGAGAGTAGGCTTAACATCTTGCCGAGCCATACAAAAGTTGGGCACATAAACAAAGACAACGCTTATCTGGCTTATCGGTTGACCGTAAGTTTTTGAAGAAAACGACTAAATAAAAGGCAACGGTAAATACCTTCTCCAATCGTCGAAAAGGCTACATCGGGCCACTGCGTAAATCGCACATCCTTCGTCTTTAATCATGCTCAAAGCACAGCGGGGAAATTTTTGTGTTGTCAAATGCAGTCGCGGCGCGAATACAATCCCTTTCACAACGCTTTAGATACATCCAAAAAGCCGTCCATCAAGCCTTGATATAATTCTTCCCAGAGTGGCCAGTTAAAAATATTTTCACACTCTAACACATCTTCAGGTGACCTAGTCGAAGTGGCGGAACGAGAGAGTCGAACGAGGTATCGCACAGCGTTCATGTGCTCGTTAATCCACTGACTTGGTCTAAGGTTTTATGAGACAGGATGAACCAAATTTCAAAATCATTTCACCGTTTTGAATGTAGTTAAGCTTCGGACTAGAAATTTCCCATTACTTTCTAAACTTGACCGCAAATACCACTTTCACCACAGCTACAGCGCTGTCGCAAGCAAACCGTCGCTTCGTTTCAGAAGGTCGATTCACTTTCTGTGATTGGTTAAACAAAATGACGTGTGAATCGCGAGGTGTGGAGAATCTACGATTCGATGACAAACATAGCGGGCAATGTCTTCCTTCGTAATTTAACCAAAGAAAAAAATTGCAAAACATTTAATTTTTGGTTTATCGTGAACTAAAAAAACTGTCAGAACAAGAGGGGTAGGCGTGTTTTCAGAGCATCTCTCTCTCTCTCTTACCCTTTTCAACCATCATTTTGTTTCTTTGTCTTATATCTACCTTTTTATGGGATATATAATTATATATTGTTATTTGCGGTTTCACTTGTAATAATAATAATAATAATAATAATAATAATAATCACTTTTTCGTTCTAGCCAAGCACAGATGCTCTACTAACTGAAAGGGCCTACATCAAATAAACGCTAAATCAAATCAAATCAAATCAAATCAAATGTTGGTTTTCGGGGAGAGGGGAGAATCGGAGTACCCGGACAAAAACCTCTCGGAGCAGAGTAGAGAACCAACAAACGTAGCCCACTTATGACGCCGAGTCCGGGAATCGAACCCGGGACACACTGCTGGTTGCGCTTTTCGACTATCCATAAACGGACAGCACCAGTCTATAAAGTAGTACACACATAGAACCTCGAGGCCATAGCCGTCACCGTTATTTATAGGTTTCCCTTGACAGCTGTTTTACCATGATTTGGTTCATTTGGTAACCTATGTTGCCATCAGTTTCGGAATATGTCAAGAACTTTAAAATCATCCCCCAGCTCATTTTGGTGCCATGATCTTGTACGAAATTCCTCACAAGATTTCTCACGTTGAACTGGTGGGACAATCGCTACCACATTAGCCAGATCTTTCTTCTTAAAAGGTTCTCGCCTTAGCTGATATTCATCGTTAATGTTTGGCACCCAGCTATACAAAAGAAGTAAAGTGACGTTTCTACAATAGATTATGCTAATTTCTGACGAAACTCTATTAAGCGGCCAACCTCCATCAGGCGGCCACTTGCCGTTACCCCGAGGGTGGCCGCTTAATAGAGGTTCCACTGTAGACACGAACACAAGCACAAAATGAGTCCGAGGTAAGAAGGTAAAACTTCTTTCTGTTCTTTTGTTTAGCACTACATTAGGTATTTTGCAAGCCCGAGTTTAGGCTAATTGTAGCCTCTTATTGCTGTTTTTGGCAGTTAAAAACGTCAGCTTACATTTTCGGAAAGAAAATAGTTACCTAGAATGTTCGCGGAAAGATCATTTCAGCTAGCATTTTCTCAAAGGAAGATTTTGTTCCCTAACATTTTCGGGCAATTGAAATTTCAGCCAAGAAATCCGAACAGATCGTATTTTTCTAGCTAATGTAATACCACTTTAAACGGACTTCAAACACTATAATGTACTTACGTACTCTTTTCCTGTATGTGCATAATTAATTCTATCATGTACTTTCAACTCAATAATAATATCGCTTATTTTCCTTCTTTAAATGTAAAGTTAAAATGTTAATAATACTTGAACAAAATAGCAAAAGTTACTTCCTTTCTTTCTTTTTATCTTCTTTATTGAAGTACTATTAAGAAAAAAATAGAAGCAATCATTGCTTATTGAGGGCGTTCGATACCACAACGGGTCATTTGGCTCAATGGCCGCCAAGTTGCACGGCTTGTTTACGTTATTGCTTTGAGACCATAAAAGGCCATATTTCTTGGGCTCAATGGCCAGCTAGGACGGCTCACTTGGTCCTAAGTGGTACCGCAACGAGGAACTTTGCTAAAATATGGCCGCCAGCTTTTCGACACAGTCGAAAATCCTGAGAAAACAGACCGTGTTCAGAGGATCATAATACTTTACGATTCACGGTGTTACACAAATCATCTCAATTATCCACTGACCGCCCCTCTACCTTGAGCTTCCTCTGCACGTAGTGGAAGTAATGTACCGGCCTGCTTTTCCAATCAAAACTTCTGCATTCTTCTTTTTTTACTAAAAGTAGTGGATGCCCCCAATTCTAACTGAGCACAAATGTTTTCTTCGTAGCTATGATTTTTTGAAGATTACCGATGAGAAGGGCCAGTCATTAGGTGTGTACTGTGGTACAAAGACTGGGGAAACAGTTGACGTTACTGGAGGGTATGCAGTGATAATATTCCACTCTGACATTAGTATTCAAAGGAAAGGATTTCGCATGCTCTTCCGCATCAAGGAAAGCGGATCAAGTCCAACTACAATAGGTAGGGATTTCTCCCCCTTTTCCCCCTCCCTCTCCCTCCCCCACCCCCTCCCCCACCCCCTCCCCTTTCTACGCCTGCCAGCAGGTTACGAGTAATTTGTCTTGTAGTGTGGTTTGCACGCCCACTGAGCTGACTTTGCGGTATCTGTAATCATTGTTTATACTTGCTTCGCGCGTTGCCGCATGATTGTTCAAGATACAGCCCACAAACGAGCAAAGTTTTCAATCTTTCGACGAAAAGAGCTCTAACACAAGCGATCTCTCATCAAAAAGAAAGCGAAAGGTAAAAGGAGTAGCTGAAACTGTAAGACGAGCGAAAGCGAGAAGATTGTCTTACGCGGAGGTCGAAACACTGAAGCCTGGTTTTCACCAGCGACGCAAGCACAAACCCAAGCCGCATAAGTAGCTTATGCTAAGTGAAAACGAACACTACGCAAGCGAACGCAAGCATAATATAATCGGTGGAATAGAGAATTAACTCTAAAGTGTAAATTAAAGTGCTACTTAAACCCATGAATAACCCACTGGGCGTTAGCCCTAGTAAAGGGAAACAGGGAACCACACGAGGCAAAGAAAAAATCTTTTGACCTCGGTGGGAATCGAACCCACGACCTCCGGATTAGATCTACCGTTACTCTGCCGACTGAGCTACAAGGTCGCACAGAGAAAGTCGGGGACGATTTTAGATGGTGAATCGCGGCAAAGAGAAAGTAAGGGTACATATGAATGTTGTGCCGCGTAGCTCAGTCGGCAGAGTAACGGTAGATCTAATCCGGAGGTCGTGGGTTCGATTCCCACCGAGGTCAAAAGATTTTTTCTTTGCCTCGTGTGGTTCCCTGTTTCCCTTTACTAGGGCTAACGCCCAGTGGGTTATTCATGGGTTTAAGTAGCACTTTAATTTACACTTTAGAGTTAATTCTCTATTCCACTATTTGTGTTCCTAGTGCTACGCGGCACAACATTCATATGTACCCTTACTTTCTCTTTGCCGCGATTCACCATCTAAAATCGTCCCGACTTTCTCTGTGCGACCTTGTAGCTCAGTCGGCAGAGTAACGGTAGATCTAATCCGGAGGTCGTGGGTTCGATTCCCACCGAGGTCAAAAGATTTTTTCTTTGCCTCGTGTGGTTCCCTGTTTCCCTTTACTAGGGCTAACGCCCAGTGGGTTATTCATGGGTTTAAGTAGCACTTTAATTTACACTTTAGAGTTAATTCTCTATTCCACTATTTGTGTTCCTAGTGCTACGCGCACAACATTCATAATATAATCGGTTGGGCTTGTGCTTGCGCTTATACTTACGCTTGCGTTAAGCCCGTTTTCATTGTGAAATAAGCGCTCTTGTGCTTGCGCTTATGCGACCGCTTGTGTTTGAGTCGCTAGTGAAAACCAGGCTTTACATATAATTATCGGTCTGGTAGCATTTTCTGGACAAACAAAGACAATGTGGCACGGGTTTGCTTTCTAAGGAGTCTTGGTAAATTTTGGTCCCAAACCCTTGAGACCAAGTATTGAATCCAACATGTTGCATTCGTTTGGCCACCTCGTTCAACATTGTGCAACATCGTCCAACAATGTTGGATTCAACAATGTTGGATGATGTTGCACTCGTTTGGCCGGGCCTCTACCACCACAGTACAGTCGTTCTTCTTGTCAGCAAGCAAAAAATAGAAAATTGTCTTTGCAAAACGTCCTAATTTGCCTTTCATTAAATGTCTCACAACTTCGCCCTCACGTTGCACACAAACCGCGTACTTGCCGACAATTTTGCTCGTTTCTGGTACAGCCTTTCAGCTTCTTGAAAAGTTCTGGGGACCAAACTTCTTAATAGACAGTTCTGATTTTAAAAATTTAATTAAAAGGCACACTGTATGAATAGAAATGCACATGGTTACCGTTTTTTCCCTTATTTCCGGTCAATTATTTTCAACTCCCGATAACTCGAACCTTTTTCTATTTCCCCTGAAGGTTCGAGTCTAGTTAGTCGAGTGTATATGCATGACTTATCCCATATACTGTTCGGTTAGTTTTCTGAAGGCTGTGGGAGTTTAAATGAAATTGAACGCTAAGTGTTGTGGGGGTTATATCAGGGGTGATATAAGGGAAGCATAAAACACCCAAAACGAACAAACAGTAAAGAAATCGTATGTACGAGTGATCACGCGACCGTGCGAGAAACCTGCCTACCGCGCGTTGCGTCTCCTCACGAGAAGCAACTTTCGAGTGCGCTAGCGTGTTTCACTCGCTTTACTACACCTAACGAAAATAATGGAATACTCTTAGTGTGCTTTTGTGCCGAACACAAATACGTTTGTCCTAACAAATGAGTAATTTTGATGCTGGCGTCATTGGCCCATCCCTAATTAGCGTGCTATAATACAAAAGTAGCCTAATTTCTTTAAAATCTGGAAAACTGGCTAGAAAATCTTAGGATTTTTTCAGCTCCAGGCTTATTAAGTACAAACAAATATTATCTTTTCTCTATTTATATATGTATGTAATTAAGTACAAGGCAAATAAAGGTGTTGTTTGTTTGTTTGTTTCCTTTTCGGGAAAAAAATGCATGAACTTTCATTCCTTTCTCGAATAAACAGTACATCAGCGAGATATCATTTATTGTTTTTATAAAATGACTTTTTTATTAAAAAAAAAACAACAACAACAACAACCACAACAATCATGAGCTGTTTTGTCAAGGTGCTAAAAAGCTGTTATAAAAATGTTTTCTTTTATCATGTTTGTCTCCGCTGTTTCTGTTTTATTCTTAATTAAGCTTAGATGACATAATAAAAAAAATGAATAAATAAAAATCAAGAGTATATTGTACATTATCCTAAGAAGCACGTGTTTGCGAGTTAATTGTTCAGTGCTTTAAGCTATTTTGTTTTTCGTTTTAGTTTCCCCGAAGGTGGTTTTGCCGTGGACAGGTTCTGGGATTGCGTTCCCGGTGGGATACAAACTTTGGTGTTCGGCCATTGGAATTCCTCCTATAAATATCTCAATAATAAGGGACTCAGCAGTTGTGGCAAATGGGACAAACTATGCAAGCATCCAAATAAGCGGGGACGGTATCTACAAATGCCGGGCTAGTAGCAAGGATGGAGCTGACGAGAGTGAAATACTGATCAATAATGGTGAGGAAACCCAGATTGTGTCTAACTTAGGTCTTTTACTTCACTTGTTTAAAATGTCTGTTTTTTGGTAAGTTTTGAATTTGCAAGTTTAATTTAATTTTTTTTTAAATTTGATTTTAAATTAAATTTTTTTAATTAATTTAATTAAAAAAATTGTTGTCTTGGGAGGGCTTGTTTGTTTTGAATTCTGGCTACCCCAAAAGCTAACTTATAAGCAGTTAGTCGTGCTTTCTGAATAAACGTTTATTGTTCAACAGTGAATGAAAGGTACTAAATACAGTAAATAGCACTCTTCGCGGTGCTACAATCAGGGACAAAAGCAGTCGAGAAATTCCGCAAAAGAAATGTTTTCGTTAAACGCGTGCGTTTTCCAATAGCGATTTATCATATTTCGTCGCCCTCCCTCTTTTCAATACTGTAACCAACTGGCAGTGTCCACGGAGCATATTTCCTCATCGAAAAGGGGGAGGGGCCTTGGCTATAAACATAAAATATATTTTTTTTATTTTATTTTTATTTTTTATTTTTTTGTCAATTACGGAAGGATACTGATAAAAAGCGTTTATTTTGGTTAAAAGTCTCAACACTTTTCGGTCCCAGATTCTAGTTTTAGGTGCTGCAAAACATGGCTCAAAGTCTCAAACCTCTTAGTGAAGTCCAAATCTTATGCACGTTTGTCACCTTAGTCCGCGCTCTTGAAACCCTGCCCTGGCTTTGCCCCCAGCAGTGGTAAGTTACCCAGTTCGTCCGTCTTTGACCGCTTGGACCAAACCCAACTGGGCACCCAGTCGATGAACCTGTTTCAACTGAGTTCCAAGACTATTTGTTTATTGGAATGTGAGGAATCTGTACCAGACAAATTAACTCGCTCATCTGACAATCGAACTGAATAGGTGCAAAGTAGCTGTTCTTAGTGGTACCCGAGATGAGGCGGAAATCATTGCCCTAGGCTTGCCAGGAAGTGCCACGTACCGATACCAATATTCCTAAGTATTTTTAGAAAGAGCTATAATAAGGTAAGGGGGAGGGGGGCAACTACTATAACTTCACTCAGGAAGAGATGAACATTTTTCAACACAATCACTGTACCAACAGACTTCGAGCAGTCCCTGTTTCTTTCGGAAACTGGGACGAGCGGACGTTGAGTGCGAA
>JAEMWC010000972.1:195000-280000 GCA_016490735.1 Pachyseris speciosa | reverse complement strand
GAAGTCGGGCTGACCCGCCTGCCGAGATCGCGGATCATGAAACCGAGACCTCAGCAAGTGGGCCAGCCAGCCTTCTCATATGAGCACAACCAAAATTTTATGAAGAAACAAGGCTAAGAGCCGAGCCAGCCCGGTAGAGCGGGCCAGCCCGCCTAAACGGGCTGGAAAACCTCATATAAACAGGCCCTAACCCAGGTTAGTAAGTCTGCGAAGCAGCGTCGAATTCCTTGTTCTGTGTACCAGAATTTGAGTGCGCGCTATGATTGATCAATCATAACGCGTTCTCAATTCTGGTATACAGAACAACTCACAGAACAACGAATTCGGCACTTTAGTTTACATCTGCGACGCAGGCTAGCTTCGCGCTCGCTCAAAAAATCGACGAAGGAAAGAAAGAGGAACTGTTCGCAAACAACCTTGCAAAACTTACTTGACAAATTAACAGTGCCCATTTTAAATGGGCTTACTAACGTTCTCTGCACTATGGTTTTCACTGTTAAACTTTGGTTACGTTTTAAGTCTCTAACAACTTTGCCTCTCGCGACGGTCTTTGTAGTAACTTCTACTGGAATATTTTAAGGTCCTCATGCTGAAACGACCATTATTAATTCAATAAACTGTGCTTCAATGCTTTGAAATCATGTCTGAAGCGAAGTACCTGTACCTGTAATGTATTTGCAGATATCATAAGAAAGGCATCTCTTTCTCTTCAGTTATTTAAAGACCCTGAGTGTTGGTCCGGCCGGGCTTTGAACCCGCGTCCTCCCAGTGAGTGGCTCCATTTAGCATTCTGCTGCACATTATTTTCAGCAAGGGCTTTTAGAGACACGTATATGTTTAACGAGAAAGAAAAGAAAAAGCTTGTCGAACACCCTTCCAATTTTGCACCTGTTTTCTAGCTTACACTTTTCAAAAACGTTCCACGCACTTGGAAAGGCAACAACTGATGATCAAGTCAATTTAAAATGGAAGACAAATGTGTGCGAAATGGCAGGGAAGTTGATATACACCTTTTTGATTACGTTTGTAAACACTCAAAGCTACCGCTCTTTAAAATTAATTTACGTTTGGGTTGTGTTTCTATTTGGCGTTTGTTGGTAGATTCAATTTTTATTTTTTGCTTTTCTATTTTGTCATCACGGGTTTCTTACTTTCTTAAAAGACAACAACAATGAACTTTCACCAACTCAAACGGGAATTTCGCCTTCTCATTTCAAATTTGTTGTCGTAAATTTCGTCCGCGGCTATTTCATGCCAAATGTACCGACATTCGTCTTCACTTTGCAATAGACGGTAAATCGACTCGGAGAAGTTTGAGAGTAACCGTTTCAGAGCAACCATCATTTTCCCGCCGTATTATCTTTATGACGTACCGAACAATTTTTCTAATTCGCATGTATTAGAGCACAGAATCCTACTCCGTTTCTAACTCACACCAAAAGAAGCCAGATGCGGCCCGTATGCATCACAACAGTACTTGACATATTTTCCAAGCATTCGGCTGGCCTTGATGATCCATAGGGTTGTTGCTGATAACGGCTGAAGTTAACTAAACTGAAGTTAAATAGTGAAAAGAACACATGAAATGTTACTTCATGTATAATTTTTGGCTGGTGAAGATCACCTTTAAAGTGCATCTAAACCCAAACAAATCACTGCCCCTGCTCGAAATGAATTACAATTTCTTTCACAAAATCTTGACATTTTAGAGGCTGTAAAAGTTACGAAATCTTGCCATCATCTGTCACACGACCGAGCTAGTAAAGGGCGTGATACTCTTCCTGATTTGACGTCAAAAACTGATTTGTATCTCGGTAATCCTTTTAAATATGCACGTCAAATTAGGAATAGACCTGGGCCCCTTCTGACTCGGTCGTGTACCAAATGATGCTTCGTTTATCGTAAGGTTGAAACCCATAAAAAGTACAAAACTGGAATAAAGGCTAAATGATTTTGGAACAGGTGCAAAGTCTTACATTCATGTCAGCGGAAAAAATATTTGGGAGCCAGATGTATTTTAATAAGAATTTAAGATAAATGCACAGTGGCATTGCAGCTGCTGAAGGCCACTTGTTGGGCATAAATTCGATAAAAGCTGTCATATATGTCATATATTTATAAAATATTGATTTAATTTTGGTCCAAGGGGACTGCATCGGATCCTGTCTCAAAACCTTAGCTTTATCTTGCTGATTCAGAGACAAAGGTCTCTAATAAGTCAGATAAGTGTGGCTATATTTGGCTATATGTGCTAAATATGCACCGTGTCCAATGGAGTAGTAGTAGTGATAACTGTTCAGTCGATCTGATCTATAGTAACACGCAAACTCATTAACATTCTCAGTATCACGATAGTGTATACATATGGTTTTTATATCAGCTTGTACTTATAAACTAATAACTTGTCTTGGAAATTGTGAACCACTTGGCGCGAGTTTCTGCGTGGTCTTTGATTGTTGCAACCTCGTTCCCAGGGCTATTCTCCGCCGAGAGGAGGGCGGGCGCCGCCCACCCTCCTCTCGGCGGAGAAAAGCCCTGGGAACGAGGTTGTGATTGTTGACCACACTGCTCTTGATAACATGACAATGAAATGATCTTGAGAATTGTGCCGTGACGTAATTAATAGAGAGATTTAGCATCGCGTTGACGGCAAACGGCAAACGCCAGGCTGAAATTTTCTCTTTGATGAAAAACAATGAAGCTTATTTGGTTCAAGCTTATCTCCAACCAGTATCGAGCAAACACGAAAAAGAGAGAAGTGAGTTCGAGAAACACAAGTTTCTGCGTTTTAGAACAAACAGCGGCTTGACGTTTCCCGTTTGGCGTTAGCCGTAAACGCGAAGCTAAATCTCTCTAATATCAGGGTCACAAAATGGTCACCGAGCAAAAAAAAAAACAAAAAAACAAAAAAACAAAAAACGCGGATATCCCTCAGGTTGCTGGAAATGTTTAAATACGCATATTTCGGAGTTAAATCAGTAAAATAACCACAAAATATAACCTCCATTTAAACTGCGGAGAAGGAATATAATTATTACAGTCAGTAATTTGAACTACACGTTAGCCTTGACTCTCAGCAGTAAATGGGTCAACTACAATCTAGGACGGTATCCCGCGGTCTGCTGTGAAACGCGGTATCCTTCAAGATCTTACGGCACCTCAATGTGTAATTCGAGACTCTACAGTGTTGCTGGTAAAGAACAATTATGGCATGGACGAATCGTCACAGTGTCTTATCATGGCCACCAACAGTCTAACTGGGAATCCTACAGTGTTGACAAAATATATGAACGTTCAGTAAAGACTCCTACAATGTCTTTCTGGCTACTACAGTATAATGCCGGATCTAACAGTATGATTCGGAATCCTATAGTGTTGGAATTTATGGTAAAATGACACATAAGTGGAACTAATTTCATAAAGTAATTAATGCTTCATCTCCAAAACAGATAACAAGGGCTTGTTTTTTCACTCTTCTTAGCATGTCCAAAGCCGTGTGTCTGCAATCGCTCTGGGTCTTATTCATCATTGGTAAAGGTATCATGTGCAGGAAAGCAACTGACGTCTGTCCCAGGACTGTTGCCAGCTAATACATACGAACTGTAAGGACCATCACCATACTGGCTAATTGATAGTACACATTTCAGTAATATTCTACCTCGAAAGAAAGAAAAACATAGGGCAAGAGTAGGTGATGAAAAATTTTGTTCCGTGAAATTTCTAAATGGGTAAAAAGGCTTACCGATTTGAGTGATTAAGTGTTTACGATTTTTTGTTTTAAGTAACAACTTGTCCCTTCAAATTAAAAAAAAAGCCTTAAACCTGACTGGACCACTGATGGGGGAGGGGAAGGGCTGGGAAGTAATAAAGATCATAATATGTGAACGAGCTCAACCAAAACTTGTAAAATCTTCAGACATTAGGTGGAACAATTTTCAGTCAAGCTTAAGTTATTTTGACAGGATGTTTTCTGTGACATTGGATTGATACTGTCCAAAAATCCATAATGGTCGAACGAAGAAGGCCGCCATTCTCACATGACTTCACTAATGAAAATGTTGTTCTTTCTACAAGATAAATAGGGGGATCAGATTTAACCCTCCCCCCCCCCCGTCCAATCGCAACCGAAAAGACCAAACAGAGCCTGATCTAGACTGATTGAACATGAGTCAAAGATCTTGATGTGCCAAAAGCGTGACAAAGATAACAGGTTTGTGAACTCGTAACATTTGAAAAGAACTGGGTCATGAGTTTTAGTTTTTTAAAATTTACGCTGAATTTCTGACCACCAACCTCCCTCCCTCCCTCCCTCCCTCCCTCCCTCTCTCCCTCCCCCGGCCCTCCCCCTCAAGCCCCCTCAAACTGCATGCTAAAAAATAATGCTGATGGTATCGATTACTTTGCCGGACACAATGTTTTAAAAAAAGCCATCTTATCTCTTATTCAGGGACTTGTCCAATAACACATTGGAAGACTTGCCGGCAGGAATTTTTAGTAATATCACACAACTGTATGGCCTGTAAGGATGATGCTTCTTTGGTATAGATGTGGTTTCCCTAAATACAGTATTCTAATTCTAACGGATCGAGTCTGAGGGCCAATAAGAATGTCTGCAAAAATACCTTAAAACTTGTGGAAGGTCTTATTAACACATTTGCGCAAGGACATTGACCAAAAACCAATAACTATTAAGCAGCAGTGGTATTCTTTTAGCAAAGATGATAATTGACTAAAGCACGTCATAATTTTCATTTTTCTTTGGAATATAAACGGTTTGAGTTGATGGTGTTATGAAAACGTATCCCTCTTCAAAGCAGAAAAAATGGAACCGTCTTGATGCTTATTTTTTTTTTATTGTTAAATTTTTAGAAGGACTGGAGTAAGGCGATTGTTCATAACCTCTTCGCCGGTCGACTGATTTGTTCTATTTTGCCTTCCATACTGAGTCGTTTCGCGCCCCAAAACTGTTTGAGTGACCGAGGCTTTCGACTGCTAATAAACGTTACTGTGGAACATGATTCGAAACAATTCTCGAGAAGAATGACTTCAAATGAGGCTCTGGAATGCACGTAATCAGTTACCACAGAAGATAATGCACACTGGAATGCAGTGGTATGTCTCGTCTGGTGACTGATTACAGTCTTAAAACAGTACCCATATTAGCTTACTATCAGTGAAATGCGGTGGTACTGCTGAAACACTTAAAGGGGGTGTGGTAACTCTGTCAAGACTACTTACTCCAATATGTGGGTTTTGTTGTTTGCCTCTTTGACTGAAAGTACAGACGTGTTTCAGCCGCTTCTTCCCCAAACTGTTTTGTCTTTGGTGTTTTGCTTCTTTTATGCTTTTTGTTTTCCGGATGGGCTAATTTCAATAGATTTTTACGTTCGGATGCAAAAGTCACTGTTCAATGGGAATTAATCGATGCTTAGGAGGCTTCTTCCTCGGCTTACGGGAACTAAAAAAACTTCATCCAGTAAAATTCTGGACGTTTAAAGTCCGTCTAGGTTGTAGGTAGAACGCGAAGTTAAGATTTAGGTTACTGAAACAACAAATTATCAGTCATAACGATGTGTAGTGCTGCACATGGAAATCACCCTGCTCTTTGTGCGATCACACCACCCCAATTCTGGCGGAACTACACCGGCTTCCTGTTTCTGAAGCCATTAAATTCAAGATTCCATTCAGCTCCCTTCCTAGGCTCTACACCATAAGTCCCCTATCTCCATGCAAGATCTCATAACTCGCTCAGTATTCGCATCACGGAACTCTCTGGCCATCCTCTACATTACGCCTGAATCCTGTTAACTTGAATCCAAAATCCAAAGTTCTATGGGTCTCGAGCCTTTGTTGTTTTATCCCCCGAACTATGGAACAGTTTTCCCGATAGCATTCGCTTATGTGACAATTAGAGTATTTTTTTAATCTAAGGGTGAGACATTTTTTTTTTAATTTTACTCAAATATTAATTTAGTTCTGTATTTATTTCTGTGTTATCACTGCAAAAGTGCAGTGATAACACAGAAGCATGCGGAATACCGATGAGATGCTAGCAAAAAATAAAGAAACAAATGACGCATCAATAAGGTAATCACAATTTTTTTTTAACCAATCCATAAGAATCGATAGTAAAAAAAGGTAAGCCATACATTATTCTCCTAAAATAAAAAGTGTCGAAAGCTGTTCTCAAAAGGAATGAAAGGCTTTACCTCAAGCAACCTTACGCTCCTGCAGCTTGCCTTTAAATATGGCTGAGATCACGGTATTAATCTAATCTCTACTGTTTGCTACCTGCATGTTTACGATTTCAAAATCACAGCAAGCACTGTAGTATAATCTACTAGTGTTCTATCACGAATACTGTTCTCTGACTGGCTACGCTACTCGCTATCTATTCTGCCATACTTTTTTAAACTTAAATATCTTGAAGGTTTAATAAGACAATACATGTCGAATTTGAGGGGTCAAATGGATGCCCCATATAGTTGCCATGGTAACAGCTATTTTGGAAAACATATCATGTAATGAATCATATCATGTTTAGTTTAAAGGCATTCCAAACTAATTTTGCCTTTTCTAAACTAAAATAATTCCGCTAAAAATCACAATGTTTTTCGTTTCTGCAATCTTTTATGTTAAGACTAGTGTAAATATCGATATTTCATAGGAATATATTTTCTTCAAATTTGAATTAGGTCCTCTTTATGAATTTCTGTAGGATGAGAATTGAAGTCCGACGTAAAGTTTGAATTTTAAATAAATTGTATTCTGTTTTGGATCGATTTTTGGAGACATGATTTTTGTCCCACGAATCTGGTAAGTTTCAGTGGAACCCGTTTACTATGAATCATGAACCCGGTTTCGGACATAAAACTTTTTACTCCACTCAGTAACCCAGAATTTTTTTAGTCCGATTTTCGGAGTTCAAAAGCTAATGAGTCCGATTTTTTACTCCACTAACCCAGAATTTCTTGAGTCCAATTTTCGGAGTTCAAAAGCTAAGGAGTCCCATTTTTTACTCCACTAACGCAGAATTTCTTGAGTCCGATTTTCGGAGATCAAAATCTTAAGAGTCCAATTTTTTACTCCACTAACCCAGAAATTTTTGAGTCCGATTTTCGGAGCTCAAAATCCTCTGTGTCCATTCGTTATTCCACTAACCCAGAATTTTTTGAGTCCGGTTTTCTGAGCCCAAAATCTTCTGACTCCGATTTTTTACTCCACAATCCCATTATTTTTTGAGCCCGCTTTTCGGAGCTCAAAATCTTCCGAGTCCGATTTTCGGGGCAAAATCTTAACTCGGTTTGTGTACTTGTGTCGTGTCCTTTTTAATCAGCATATTCCCTTCATTAAGACTAATTTTCCGTCGTAATTTATTCCATTTTTCTTCCAGCTTTTGACGCAAAACATGGTAAGTATGCACACTTAAATAAATACTGTCGTTAAAATGACAGATACTGAAAATTAGACATAGCGAGCTGACCACACACTGTCTTGGAAAGACTGCAATAGTACTTACAACACGTTCTAAAACCTCAGGGAGTATTCTAAAGTAGCTTTATTTTGACAAAAACTAGCCTTTTTGATAGTATTTGTGCCAAATTCACATCATGATTTGGTGCAAAGAACGTTTGTAATTTACTAAAAGCAGGCGGATTTTCCCGAATTCAAAGTAAGGTTTGTCATATTTCTCTAACAGAGAGAATAGTTTGCCATATTTTTTGTAGCATTTTGCAAGATTACAACAAAAATTATTTCTCTGTGAATATGCTACTTGCCATTAAAATTTTGTCTGTCGCGATACCATCAAACACAAAAGACGATGGGAATTTCCACCTTCCATATACAGGCAAACAGAAAAGTGACCATTTATAACATTCACAACCAGGAGAAAGTGACCATGGAAATTTCCAACGTCACTGATAACAAGCAGAAAACGAAATCAATTAATTAGATTAATTAGATTGGTGGCAAAATATCAGACTAATATAAACTGTCGTTCTAGTTTGTCAAAAAAAATTGGGTTCAGAAAGTATTGAAAGTCAGTTTGAGAACTCAATTGAACCATTTGATTTTTCCCTAAATTACCCTGTACAGGAGTAGGTGTGTTTCAAGTTATCTTTAATCAGCGATTCAGAACAGCATAGATGAAATTACATCATTTAGCGATTTAAGGTACTCATCAGCAGTAATCTTAGTAAGAACGGTATTCTGTGCCTGAAAAAGAAAGTGAAATAATAACGTCAATAGGTATTTGCAATCAGTGAGGGCTTTCAGGGGATTTTGCTGGATTTTGGTGAGTCTGTTCTATCACGAGCTACTCTAGTCCCCTTCTCAGCCGTTATTTGGGTCGTCACGCAACGCTCCTCCCCACTAACGGCTGTTCACTAGAGCTTTGCATTCGTTTCCTTCAAACTGACCAATAAGGTGTAGGCTTCCATTTTCTAGAAACCTGGTCCTAGTCCTCGTCTTGTTGTGTTTTTGGCGGCAAATATAACTAGAAATAAGATTGGCGCAGCTGCCAAGAATTAAATACATTTTATTGGTTCTCGGTAACGGAGGGAAAGGAATGCAAAGCTCGAGTGAGCAGCCGTTAGTGGGAAGGAGCGTTACGTGACGACCTTAATCACGGCTGCGAAGGAGACTAAAGTTACTCCAAAGTAGAATAAGTGATCGGGCAGTATAAAATGTAGACTGCAGGCTGCAGACTGGGTATATTTGTTAAACGCAGACCAGGTATAAAATTCAGATTGCAGACTGTAAACTGGGTATAAAATGAAGACTGAGGAATACGTGATATATTTTCAATTTTTAACTTGTACTAGTGTCATGTAATCGACTCCCATGAAATTCACATTATTCTTTTCGAAAAGCGTCAACCTTATTCGGGCTCACGGATTTAACGTTTAAACCTTGCACACCCTCACGCGGGACTTGTATTTTAGTCATATCCGGCTGCACGGGTGTTTTGTTGTTCACACCTTTACAGGAACATGTCCTGTATTTTTGGTAAACATTGTCAGCACTCGGTCTAAAATACGTTACTTTGCGCAATCCTTTCAAAAACTACCTGAAGAAGAGATGGAAGAAATTTACAATGATCAGACGAAACGGGACTACAGACTGGGTATAAAATGCAGACCAGGGCAGGTATAAAATGCAGATTGCAGACTGGAGACTGGGTATAAAATGCTGACTGTGACCAAAATTGTCTCTTTGTCAGAGACACGATATATTTTCGCCTTTTCCAGATCACCTCCCGCGAAATTTGACATTATTTTGACTCATTTCTCAACAGTTTCTTTTCTTTGGCTCAATTTGCTAGCTTATATTTTCTGGCGTCCTTTGTTAAAAAAAAAAAAAGACTCAAGCTTAAACGCTTTGCATTGGTTTCAATTTGTAAACCATAACACTTCGTATTTATAGAATATATTTGAACAAGGTAAAAAGAAAAAACAGAACAGGCGGGAAGCACACGGCAACTTGAAGCAACAAATCCTGTGAACATTTATTATTTCTCTGGCATGGCCGGTTTCGTCCGATCATTACAGACTTCTTCAGGGAGTTTTAAAAAGATTGCTTCGGGGAGATTGCTTAAGGGAACGTATTTTATACAACAATATTTGCAAATACGGATCACGTTATCGCAAATGTGTCAACTACAAAACACCCATGAAAAACATTATACCTGCAGGATATGACCAAAATCCTACATGGAGGTGTGCAAAGTTTAAGTTTGGTACTCACGAATGTAATGTAAAATCTGTCAGCCCTAAAATTAGAATGTACTCTTTCAATCAATAAATTCAAGGTTGACGCTTTTCGGAAAGAATACAGGTAATGTCAATCTCATGTATTTCACAGTCTGCATATTATACTGACCGCTTTACGAACCAATGCAAGGCTTTTAAGTTTAAGCTTGAGGGCCTCCACAGACTTGAAAAGGGAAACTGCTTAGTTGTCGACATCTTAAAATTTAGCGTTTAGTCGTCGACAACTCGTCTCACACACCGCGTTTTTGAGTTGTCAATAACATTTTAGTTATCGACAACAAATTGTAGCAAATGTCCAGTCTGTGGAGGCCCTGAGTCTTCTTTCCGAAGAAAGGGCCCCAGAAATTATAAGCCAGCAAATTGAGCCAAAGAAAGCAAACTTGAGAAATTATGGGTTAAAATGTCAATACTCGGAAAGGACTAAGGTTGTAAAAGAGGTTGTAAAATATGTCTTCGAGTCATGTTGACTGTTTGAGCCTTTATCTCGGTAATCATTAGCTACGCAGAGACAACTGAAATTTTATCCGAGGGTGAAACTAGTGTGAAAAAAATGCCGCGCACTCTGACAAAATAGCCGTGTTGTATTTGTTTGTCAAACGAGCTACCCAAATCGACAATTTCAGAGAGGTCTTACCTGAAGGCCCACCAACACTTAAAATATTTCAAACTCTTATTGTAGCAAGTGGGAACAAGTTCTACGTTGAAATTCCTACCTGAATGGTGTAAGACGTTGGCGACCATTGGCGGTCCACAGAGATCTTACTTCGACAGTGGTCGTCCATCTGCTTTTTGTTGGTGACTCATATTCGTGTAGGAAGATCGGAAGTTGGCCACAGTGTATAGATCTCATCCTTATATTTGCACATTAACTTATTTTAAACTGCGATGGCCGAGGTATACCGTACCATTCAGTTTGTGATAACGCAAGGGGTGACAGGCCGCACAAGAAACACTTGGTGGACAGAGGTTACCCACGCAATCTAATAGACAAAATCCTATCAGGAATAAAATTCACAGGAAGAGCTACAGCGCTTAAACAGAATAACAAAGAAAAGGAAGAAATCTTGCCTTTTGTAACACAATATCAACCATCAATATCCAATTTAAAAGAAGCTTTACTCAAAAAATGGCACCTCATACAAAATCAACCGCTACTTCGCCAGATATTCAAACAACCACCTATCCTTTCATATAAGAAAGGGAAATCCTTGAAGGATCTACTCGTTAGAGCAAAAATTTAAAAGGTTACAAAATATATTTCACGCCGGTAGGGATTGTGCGGCCTGTCACCCCTTGCGTTATCACACTTTGATGCTTTCCAGACAGTGCCCTGCTCAACCAGTGAAACTACTTTTTAATTATCACATCCTATGTTATGCAGTACACAACTGCGGCAAAACAATGTGCAAACATGGGAGTCTTCCTTAAATTAAAAGCTACCTACACTACATTCTTCCTCGACAGTCGGAGGAAGGTAAACACATGTTGAACACTTTCAGCACATATTTTTACGTTTTGCAAAAAGGCAAGACAACACCCCTAAATTTCCAGTTTAACCTTTTGAAGAAACACAACATAAGCATCAGAACCAAACGGATCGAACCTACAGCAATCTGATTGGCTAGCAAGGACCAATCAGACCGCACCATTTTCGATCCACCTAACGAACCAAAGTGGATATAAAAACCCTCTAACAAACCTTACACTACGGAATGGTTCAGAGTTCTACTCAACCGTCCGACCACATAGCAACTGACGAGAATCGTAAGATTCGAAACCGCGGTCTTGCTTAAAAAACACACATTCCGTAAAAATATGGAGGATGACTTCGAAGCCACCTCTCCCAGTATGCTGAACACAGAATACGGCGACTTGGATTTTCAAGCGCACGGAGACGCTGATAGTGGGAACGAGGAAAATGAGTACGAGCTTACCAGCTACCAGCAACCTCCACAAACCGAAAAGAAAACGGAGAAGAGAAAGGCTGTAAAGAGGAAAGCAAGCGAAGACGCGCCCAACACCACAGAAGCCAAAATAAAGAAGACGGAAGGATCAATTAAAAAACTGAATGAACATCTAAAGAACAACACATGTCCGAAACCACTAAAATACTCTGCACGGGCCAACATACCCGCAGACGAACAATTTAAGGCCAGTAAAACCAGTGATAATGTATCAAAGCCTACAGAGAACCTTACAGAACTTAGAGCTCTCGCTGCTAAGCTACAGAAGCAATACGAAAATGTCAACAAACTTATGTCACAACTAAATGATTCCACAGAGAATAAAACATGTGAAAAGTACTCGCGTGTGTCTGTTAGACGTGTTAACAACACCACGGGTGGGTCAAACAAAAATAAAGGGAAAACTTCCTTTACAAAAACAAAAAGAAACACTGCCAAACGCAGAGAAAGAAGAAAACAACCTTCCACTAAAAAAGTCAGTTACAAAAAAGCTACAGGGGAAAACTATATTAAAAATCTCTCAAACGAAAAACTAACTGACGCGCAAATCAAATTAATCTCCCGGGGTTTAAAATTCATTCCTATGAACACACCGAACAAACATAAAATCCGACGGCAACTATTGCAGGATTTTGAAAACTTTGCAAGGCGAATGCGCCTTAAATATATGTTCCATGGACAAAATAGGGAAATCCACCCTTTCTACGTTAAATCTGACTGGAGACCTCCAGTTCAACCATCAGTCGCCCTCGAGAGCTACTTGGAAGAGGTTAAATTGCAACTTGCTGAAATACACATTACAAAGCCTAAACAAAACTTGTCACGCAATGAAAGGAAAGTATTAAATGAATTAAAACAAACCCATCACATCAATCTAAAAAAGACGGACAAGGGAAGCACTACTGTTGTCATGAATAAGACTGACAAGATAAGAGAGGGTCAAACTCAAATCAACGACGAAAATAACTACAGACCTCTCACTGAGCCCATGGTGAAAGAAACGCAAAGCAAGGTCTCGCGCCTAATTACAAATCTACACCGTGAAAATCACATCGACGACATGACTAAAAAATGGCTTTCACAAACACCTTGCCCACCAAGAATACCAGAGTTCTACACTCTTACAAAAATTCACAAACCAACTCTTACAGGGAGACCAATCATCTCCGGCTGTGATGGGCCAAAACAGAAAGAATCTCATCTTTTGTTGACACACTGCTTCAACCAATATCAAAGTCACAAAAGTCATACCTTAAAGACACAACTGACTTTATAAACTTTATCGAAAGCACAAAGGTTAAAAACCGCACATTCCTTGTATCGATGGACGTCACAAGTCTCTACACAAATATACCACAAAACGAGGGCATTGACACAGTATGCAAAGCATATGATAACTTTTACAAAGACAGCCCTCCCATTCCGACACACTACCTACGGGAAATGCTTAGGCTAATTCTAAAAGAAAATTCTTTCCAATTCAATGGGAAGCAATATCTTCAAATTCATGGGACAGCTATGGGAACGAAAATGGCTGTTTCCTTTGCCAACATATTTATGGCAAAGATTGAAACCGAAATCCTAAGCAAAACCGTTTTTAAACCTACAGTTTGGAAACGCTATATTGACGATATATTTTCATTGTGGGACATAAGTAAACCCGACATTGAAACTTTCATCGAACAAGCAAATTCACATCACCCAACTATCAAATTCACGGCCGATATCTCTGACACTGAGACTGTGTTCCTAGACACGGTTATATACAAAGGCAACAGATTCAAGGAACAATCGACCCTTGATATAAGAACACATTTTAAGCCAACGGAAACCTTCCAGTACACACATTTCACCTCTTGCCACCCACCAAGTGTCAAAAATGGATTCGTGAAGGGCGAATGCTTAAGAATCCTTAGAACAAACTCCTCAGGCCGCACAAGAAACACTTGGTGGACAGAGGTTACCCACGCAATCTAATAGACAAAATCCTATCAGGAATAAAATTCACAGGAAGAGCTACAGCGCTTAAACAGAACAACAAAGAAAAGAAAGACATCTTGCCTTTTGTAACACAATATCAACCATCAATATCCAATTTAAAAGAAGCTTTACTCAAAAAATGGCACCTCATACAAAATCAACCGCTACTTCGCCAGATATTCAAACAACCACCTATCCTTTCATATAAGAAAGGGAAATCGTTGAAGGATCTACTCGTTAGAGCAAAAATATAAAAGGTTACAAAATATATTTCACGCCGGTAGGGATTGTGCGGCCTGTCACCCCTTGCGTTATCACGACAGTTATGTATCCAAAGTGCTGATTTACACTAAGTCTGAGCATATATAGTCAGTTTTAAAATATGAAATGTATGTATTTGGCAGGTATGATAGCAAACTAGCACTGAATAAAATATGTCAACATTTTGGTTGATTTGTCAGTCGTTCAATTCTCGTCTTTTGCCGGCTTCGGTGCGGTGATTGCAACCGTAGCAAGATTCGAGCTTCTAGGAAAAGTATTGTAATGCCGCTTTGTCGACCTTGAGGTCCTTGAACGCACAATGAAATAACTTGTACGAAAAAAATTAACCATTTTAAAATAGTTCGTGCACAGCGTCAGGGGCACCCAACGGCAAGTTTCGGTAGATATCAGTAGATATCTGTTCGGTGGAGAGTAATTCGCCTTGGGTTTTCGGCGTCGATTAAAGAGTGCACTCGGATTTTCGTAACTAAAACGTGGCCTAAAAGATTCGCAATTGGGAAATCATAGCCCCTAAGGTTTTCGAAAAGGTCGTAATTGCTGTTTATGGCAGTCAAAAACGTCAGCTAGCATTTTCGGAAAGAAAATAGTTCCCTAGAAAGTCCGTGGAAAGTACATTTCAGCTTGCATTTTCTCAAAGGAAGATATGTTCCCTAACATTTTCGGGCAATTAAAATTTCAGCTAGGGAGTCCGAACAGATGAACTTCTTCTAGCTTATGAAAACATCACTTAAAACAGACTTCAAACACCATAGGGTACTTAAAAATGCGTTTCCACAGCTTTTGGTTGATTTGGCCCGTTGGGTGCCCCTGCAGCATGCGTTTCTATAAATGGGTTTGAGGACCGGCATTCTACAGGACAGTCTTTCCTACTGTAACTGCACTAAAAAGAGCTTGTTTGCGAAGTTATAAACTTTTTGTATAGCTCCCTTTCTGAGAAACTTTGCACTTTTTTTAAAAATGTGACGTTGGAAATTTCCATGATCATTTGGTGCTGAAAGAAACGACGTGGAATTTTTATGGTCATTTGGTGTTGAAGTACCCTGCGCCGGAGCAGAGGCCCTTCCATCTTCCTATGGAAGGGCCTTTGTTCGCAGGGCGGTGTTGAAGTGGTAAACCTTATTGTTTTTTAATGATATATGGACTAAAATCATGGCTCCAAAAATCGGAACTGAAAGGTGGGCACTAATTAAGGTTGAGATTAATCATAGATGGGTTAGAATCTTGACTCCGAAAATCGGACTCAAAAGTGACCAGCATTTTTAATAGGTTGAATTAATCAGTCATTTTAAATCATAGATGGGCTAAAATCTTGACTCCGAAAATCGGACTCACAAGTGATCAGCATTTCTAATAGGTTAAATTTTAATCATAGATGGGCTAAGATCTTGACTCCGAAAATCGGACTCAAAAGTCACCAGCATTTTTAATAGGTTGAATAAAATCCTGACTCCGAAAATCGGACTCAAAAGTCACCATCATGCATTTTTAATAGGTTGAATAAATCTTGACTCCGAAAATCGGACTCAAAAGTGACCAGCATTTGTTTTAGGTTGAATTAAGACATTTTAATCATAGATAAAGAACTCAAAATTTGACTCCGAAAATTCAACTCGAAATTATAGAATTACTCATCCCATTACAAACGATTTGATCTTACGGTCGCAAAAGGACGAGAAACAGGCTTTTTGTAGCGCAAAGGACAAAGATTCCGCACTTTTAAGCGCTTTTTTACTACGTTCTTTGAATGTCATTCAGGTCTTCGCAAAGTTTATGGCTTTTTTCTAATCTGACGAATGTTCTTAAACGCTGTCCGCAAAAAATCATGGTACGCTACTTGCCCGAAAATTCGTAGTTTCCACCGAAATCCCGACAAAATGCATAGTTTGTAAACTCTTTGTTTGCTACCTCGTGTGTTAAATGCCTTGTACGTGCTAATCCGTAGGAAATTTTAGTTCAGAAAGGCTTGATGGCCTTGCAATGTCGGAATTTTTTAGTTTAGAATAGGTCAAATTAGTTTAGAATGCCTTTTTATTTATGGCGCAAATATCATATCAGTACGATTAACCAAACAGTATTTAGAAAAGAATTCGTAAAACTTGTCTCCAGAAAATGAAAACTATTTCGAGCCACCTTAAGCAACGACAACCACAACAGCAACGAGAACGTCACTAAACAATAGGTTTAATGAGCAAGGACAATGGCTTTGCACGTGTCTTAAGAAATTTGGTACATTTCGTTACCGTACTCTTCAAACAACAACGTGAAATGACCAAATTCAAGTTTTGGGGCGGACTTGAACACACGACGGCAAAACTCTCGTTCTCTTTGTTTTTATTAACGTCGATGATACCAACTTAGTCCCTGGATGGTTTGTTCTTGAATATATTTTACAAGTTAAACCACAGGCGGCCCAAGCTCACGATTAGAGACATACGCCACGAGCGTGAAGCCATTTAGGCGAGTTTAAGCGATTATCGGAGTTTCCACTGCTAAGAGAAGCGCCGAAATGGCTTCAAATCGGCCCGAGAAGCTGGCAAATTACAAAAGATACAAAAAGGCAACAAAGTAAGTCAACTTTATTTTCAAGCAACAATAATTTCTACCATTGAAAACAGATCCATCCTCTTCTCATTTCAAATTCAAACCGTTGTAACACAACACCACCTTATACGCCGATACGCTAGAGTCACCCTCGTGGCGTATATCTCTTATCGTTAGCTTGGGCTGCCTGTGGATTGTCATATGAAAGGTTCACTCTGAAAAAAAAATTAAAACGGGAAAAATAATCATACTCCCCGTCTGAAAATACGGCATTTGGCCTGGCTGCAAACAAGAGAAGATAAAAGGTAAGAGAATTAATCCCCCATATAGGCCCTATCCCCATCGTAATCCCTCTTAAGTTATTTTTAGATGTCCTCCAAGATAAGGTCTTCTCAAGAGGATTGAGTGATAGCCAATCAGACGTCCCCATTTTGACAGTTCCCACGCAATGCTTCGCGTCGTTCGCGATTTACCATCAAACAAAATGGCAGAGGATGTGGGAAGAAAGGTGTTTGTACATTTTGTGGACGCAAATTGAAAAAGATTGGTGCCTTAGGATTTGTTTTAACAGCCGTCAGTGTGGAACGTTCAAGCGGTTTTCAGTGTTAAAGACGTAACGTCCTCTGTTTTTGCAAGCTCAAAAATCACAGCTGGACTGACTTACAGCTCGACTGACTTACAGCTCGACTGACTTACACCATCATAAGTTTTCATATCTCAGTGAATTTCACGTTATAATCTCTCACATGATGATCGATCCATAGCGAATTTGCTCTGACATTCCGTTACGGCGTTTAGTTTTACCCAAGATTTTCATTGGAATTAAATTTTGTTGAGGTAATTCTAACTGCTCAGCCGGTGTAATGAAAAACTTATGGATAAAGTATTTATCTCCTTTTACAAAAAGTAAATGAGGTATTAGTCTGTGTGCATTGCGAAATACAACTGAACGTTTTGATTTCACTTTTAAATGCCAATTCTTCATATATGTAAAATCTTTTGAATGTATGTGTACTGAATGAGTCATTATTTTATGTATAATTTAAGGATGTGTATGTATGTATGTATGTACGTATGTATTTATGTATGTATGTATGTACGTATGTATTTATGTATGTATGTATGTATGTATGTATGTATGTATGTATGTATGTATGTATGTATGTGTGTGTGTGTATGTATGTATGTATGTATGTAAGTATGCAGTAAATAGAAAACGTCAATGTATATATAATCGCAGATTATAGTTGTCACGTTTATTTATTGTAGGTAAAATGTTTGTATCCGTCTAAATGTAGCCTTTCACTGTTCGTTGTGTGTTGAGAACTAATAAAGTGTATAAAAAATAAATTAAAAAAATACAAAAAAATTCTCCGTGACCAATTTATGACGAGTGAATCACCACTTCAAATTATATTCTTGGCTACCTTCACGCTTTTAACTGAACGATTCGTTGATGATGGTGGCAGCAAAAGGTTATGTATACATGAATTTGGCCAAATAACGAAGAAGCAAATAACAGAAGGGTCATATGTTCCACAACTGGAGTCTTTTTGTCATGTATGGTGAAAACCATCTATCGAAGGTCAAGCAGCATCTCAGAATGAAACCGTTTGACCACAGTTCACTTAAAATTTTAACCGAGTTTTACCGTGCGATTTAATTCGCACTCACGTAGTCAAGCCTTTTCCCGTAAACGCTATGGGGAGAAAGTAGTACAGTAAAATTGTACAGCGAGAAAAAGAAACTGAAGAAAAGTCATTGTTTATTTTCGGGATCTTTCGCATTGAATATAAAACATTGCTACAGTATCTACGATTTCAGTCAAGTTCCATATCCATAAAGTCTTAAACTGCTAGCAGCTCATTCTGGATAGCGGGGAAGAATAAGAAATGTTTGGAGCAAGTGAGCGCATTTTGTGCCGCCGGAGATATTCAATCAAATGTAACACACAGAGAGAAATAAACCCTCTAAGCTGGCCAGGATTTTACAACAAGGTACTGTATCAACAATTGAAATGCAGTTTTTCCACCGTGAGAATACAGCTCAGGCAATTATACAAAGTGAAAATCACGTCATAGTTTCCTTAGAAGTTGCCAAGATAACGCTTTTCTTGAAGTCACATGTCACTGTCGCTGGAACCGCAGTTGGACCACAGCAAAAACATCATTTCGTTAGAAAAAAAATTTTTTTTTCGTTTGATGGGCGTTAAAATAAAAGAGAACTCGCGATGATAAGGATTAGAACTCCGAAATTGACAATTTGTCAATTTCAGAGTTAAAAACCAAAACCACAAACAAACATAAAATGTATAAAAGACATAACAAAATGAAACAAAAATTAATAGACTGACCAAATGACTGATAAACTAAATCGTAACTGCCTACAAACCAACTATTTTCAAAATAGTAAAGGGGGCGTCCACATATTCCAAATTGCCCCGCTTAACGTCAACTGGACGATAAGTGGGGGTAAGGGGTAAGGAGAGCTCTACATAAGAGAGCTCTGTATTTTGAGCAGAAAACAAAATTGTTCATTTCCTTTTTTAAGAACAGAACATAAAACGTTAACTGTAGTTCAGTAGAAAATGATGTTAAAATGAGAACAAATGGGTGTACACTGTGATCTTCTAGTTTGTCACAATAAAGACATTTGTAACTGAAGTTAATACAAAGTCTCCGTCCAGGATTTGAAACGTCAATTACATTTACAACTTTATTCCCTTATAGAATCTTGAATCAGAGACCCGTTATTACCGCTTTTCAATTTTTCAACAACAGCGTCCGACTGGATTTAATATCATAGCCTGTACGTTTGCCACTTTACTTTGCTGTCTTCCCGCACAGAGTGAGTTGTTTTGACATACTCTCTTCACCATAAATAATAAAAGCCTGGAGCTTAAAACGAAACTCGCGATCGGAAGCAGACAATCACCATTATTTTTCTTGCACGTGTGATTGCGAGTATTTGCGACAACGGTGACTGAACCACGATGGGGGGAGGGGGGCGGGGGGCGATTAATACTAACTTTGGTTGTTTCACGTGATATCCTTCCCGCAAACTATCGTACTGAATTTAGTTGTCTCCAGAGAAACATGGGATAGCGAAATTCCAAGTGGACGTTAAGGAGAGGGGGAGGATGGGGGGTTCTAACCTTAACGTTCAGTTGACGCTAAGCGGGGCAATTTGGAATATGTCGACGACCCCTAATAGTAGTGCTGTTAAAACAGTGCGATTTCAAAATATAGCCTGCGTTGCAGCCGGACTTGCCACGCGAACGCTTGAAAACCTAGATATAGTGTATACCGGGGGTTTGCACTGTCTGCGACGCAGGCTATCAAAATAATGCTATCCCCTTTGATCGCCATGAAGAGCAATAAGACTTGACACAAGACTCAAGTGTAAGACTTGACTCAAAGATCTAACAAAGCAGTGAAAACAATCGGCTATAGTTCGAGTCTATCAATATGCTGGTTGCTTTGACCACCTTATTGATTTTGATACTTGATTTTGACGTATGAGAAATACACTTTTGGCTCGTTTACTTGACGCACATATTGCACGGAGAGTGTGAATCAAAGTACGGCCTGCGTGGCAGGCGCTAGAAAGGGAAAGGGAAGGGTGAAAACGGGCGCGCGAAAAGAGGAGAGCTCTCTAAATACTTGCCCTGTTTCGCGCGACAGCCCGCTTTTTCCCTCTTCACTTGATTTCTCTATCTAGAGCCTGTCACGCTGGATAGAATCACAGCCGCGAGAAATTGGTGAGTGATACCACACTGCATGCGTGCTTATTACCAGAGGCCACACTGGGCTCGTAGCTGTCTTTAGCTGTCATTTATTTCATCTACCATACTGCTATATCCCAGCATATAACTTCAATCCTCAGTACGCGTTGATTCCTAAGACCCCTTCTTCTGGGTTTGTCATTTGAGCAAATCCTGCGGGAACAAGTGACTAAGTTAAAAGACACTAGAGACATTCGATAAAAGAAAACAAGAAGCTACAATTAGCCTAAGCTCGGGCTAGCAAAAGACAGTATTGTATCCCTAATTTAGCGCTAAAAAAAGAACAGAGAGAAGCCGGTCTTTCTTACATCGGACGCATTGGGCTTAGCTTGTGTTGGAGTCTATCTCTTCAGGCCCCTATCAACATATCTCCCTCTAAAATTACAAAATTGCTTTACAGCTCCGCAACCATTGAGAACAATAATTATAACACTTGTACAAAATATTTCTAAAAGAAGAAGAAAAAGAGAAAGGAAAAAAACCCCGTGATATATGACGCAAAAAAAAAAAAAAAAAAAAACGGAACCCGGGCTAGGCGCGTCAGAGGCAGGAATAATGACCTCTAGGCCACAGAGGTTCATCGTGATATACGGTGATAAAAATATGGTATTGATTCCAAAAAAACTAAGCACACTTGTTTTCGCTTCGATGGAAGGAAACGCTTATCGAACGATGTAGGATTTTTTCGCATAAACGTTAATGGAGTCTCGGTGAAATGTGAGGAGAAAAATAATCAGCAGAGTGAAACTGTTTACAAATACGTCAATCCAGGGTCATTTGAAGCATAAGAAATTAAGGAACGTTTCTGCGGTCAGTTTCAAGTTATGCAAGTAAAACCTAATCGCTTATCATTCAAAAACTAATGTCCAGAAAGTGAGATATTGTGGAAAAAAAGTAAATAAACTACCTGTCAAAGTCTGAGGGGTGCATGATATCCCGTACTTGCGTTATTCAACAAAATTTACATCTCGATGGAGCGGACACGGGGAAACACGGCAGTCCATCTGGAGTTAAGTTTGGTCATGTTAAAAGCTTTCTTCTCGCAGTTGAACTTGCAAACATTCTTATAGACACTTCTCTCAACATATTGGTTGTTCAGACTTCAAAGACACAAGATGAATCGAAGTTTTCCGATACGTGACAACGGGCATCATTCTTGTTGTTGTGAGTTGTTATTTTTAGTTCGGGCTTGCGCAGAAACGCCGGAAGTGAGCTTTGCGGAAGAAACACGACGACCAAAAATGAAGCCCATTTTAAACCTCGTGCTTTTTACTAGCCCGAGTAACAAGGAACATGTAGCTCCCTTTGTCGGTCTGCTTCCCTTTCCCTCTGCGCACTGCGGACTGTGTGTAAAACCCGGACTGAGTATAAAATGAGGTCTGAAGGCTGTGGACTAGGTAGAAAACGTGGACTGAGTACAAAACACCGTGCAAAAGACGGGTGTGGACTAAACGTGACCTAGGGCATGGTGTAGACCATGGCCAACCCTATGACCCGCCCTATTGCATACCGGTGGTCAATTGCCTTAAAACTCGGTTCAGCATTGCTGGAAACCTGTGTAAACGTTCTTCGTCAATCATTCATACCTTCGACTCTCTTATACAATACTTTATTTCGAAATACCTAGACAAGATATTAAGAAAAAGGAAACCCAGAGGTTAACCCTATATTAAGGATCTCCTAGCAATAAATAAAAAAATATATACATCGATGAAAAAACTAGTTATTATAAAAATATATAAAAGTCACATAAATATCATTCCAAAAGTATATTCAATAAATATTTATGTGTTTCTTCAATCTTAGTTTAAACTTGTTGACATTTGGACTATCTCGACAATTGATTACATTACTTGGAAGATCGTTCCAAAACTTGATTATCTTAACAAAGAAAGGATATTTATAGCAATTCAGTTTTTGCGAGTTTAGTTTGTATCTTATATGGATGGTTGGATCTTGTCTTAGTGCTCCTGCACAGTTCAAAATAATCATCGAAGCTTAGACCAGATTGAATACGGTCTTGTAGCACTCCACCAGGGATAGAAATTCCCTGCTTCGTTCTAAAGAGTTCCATTTAAGTATTTTACACCTGTCCTCATACGCCATCTCCTGTCGTCTTTGGCTTAGGGCGATTCGCGAAGCTCTTCTTTGCACCTTCTCAATTCCATGGATGTCTTTGGCTAGGTGTGGTGACCACACCGGGCAGGCGTATTCCAGTATTGGACGGACCAGGGTTTTATACAAAATTGAAAAGATATCCTAATTTTTACTACCTACTGTGCGTTTAAGTAGGCTGAAGTACCTTGTTTGCTTTGTGAACTGTTTCTTCAACATGTTTTGTCCAGCTCAGGTCACTCGCCATGCTAACCCCAAGATCTTTGTAACTGGAGACTTGCTACTGTGAGGAACTTTTGTCTTTATTATGAGAGATTCTCATGACCTCACATTTGCTAGGGTTAAATTTTACCTGCCAGCGGTCCGCCCATAGATCGAGGGTGGTTAGATCTGATTGTAAAGTAATAGAATCTTCCAAATCATTTATCTGTCGATAGATTTTAGTGTCGTCAGCAAATAATTTGGCGGTAGAGGTAATGATGTTAGGTATGTCGTTCACGTAAATAAGGAACATAATCGGCCCCAGTATTGAGCCTTGAGGGATGCCAGATATAACAGGCGACCATTAGGAATACGATCCCACGTATCAGTACTCTTTGTTTTCTCGGCGGCGTTTCGCTTAATTTTCTAAGCAGACTGGTGGTAGGATTGAGTTCGGAATATTTTATATCTTTAAATTCTATTTGAATTAAATGTTTTAAAAAATTCCAAGACAATCACGTCTCCTGAGGTATGTAAATTTTGGGAAAACTTCATCTAATCGCTGTTCGCCGTTCCCACGGTAATGCACTTGCATTTGATTCTGTTGATTGTGTCCCAAATTATGTTTTCCTGTCGCAATTTCCAAAATGTTCTTTGAAGAAAAGCTCGAGGAGAGAAAAAATCCTCGGAGCTGAACTTACTTTCCATTTTTGTTCAAAAGTATGTAAGAATAAACACCTGATGTGCTCTGACCACCAGGCGTAACGCGGCATAACGCAAGTTGACCAAAATGGATAATATAAAATTTACATTGTTGACAGATTGAACGACGGGAAATCTTGAAGCCCTCAGTATCAAAATAATTACGTTTCATATCGTTAAGGCTATCGGCAGGTGTAGTACATGCTTGGGCACTAGATTATTACACTCTGGTTTGGATCCTTCAGTCATCGCGGGTTCGCGCAAGTGACAAAAACTGGGACCCAGTTCGCTGGCTGATCTGCACGGAATAGGACTTTAGCATGTAGAAATTTGCGGTAGCTCCTTTATAATAATTGCCTTCCTTATGATTTTTTAGCCACCCGAAAGTTATGTTTATATGGCATTCTGGTTTTTCTGATTCCAATCTACCACGAGTCTGTTTAACACTGAAAAATTTGAGCGAACCGCCGCCAAGAGAACAGAAGAGAGTCGTAGGTATGACAGCATTCATGGGTGGGCCATGGCCTTGGCCACGTTTTGTCCACACCCGCCTTTTGCTCAGTGTTTTGTACTCAGTCCGCGTTTTGTACCTAGTCCGCAGCCTTCAGTTCTCATTTTATACTCAGTCCTCGTTTTATACCCAGTCCGCAGTCCAGGGCCGCACACTGCAGTCCGCAGTCCGCAGTGCACAGTCTTGATTTTATACATCTACTGACTGGAAAGCAGGCGACTTAGTCAGCGGTTTTCTCCACGAGAGTTTAGTCTTCGCGTGACACTTTGTTTTGCTGATCAATATTGTGGTAATTAAGAACTTAGTCTCCCTCGCAGCCGTTTTTAGTATCGTCACGCAATGCTCCTCCTACGATTTGGGGATTCGTTGAAGACAGTTTTTAAAAACAAGTTGTCTAAGGTTTGTTTGTGAACTCGCTTCACTCACTGGCAAAATGAACTCAAAAATAGGCAAGGTAAGCTACATTAATTTTAGCCTTTGTAAACATTTTACTTTAGTGACGAATGTGGTGGTATCCTAGCTGTCAATCACAATACTCTTTGTACAGCTGTACTCAAATTTAGTACTCAGTCTTGTGTGTTTTCTTTAGAAGGTTAAAGTTGTTGGGTTTCCACTTTGAATGAAGCTCATATTAAATTATGCAGCTTGGGAATGCCATCAGTTGTCTAATCATACATGTACCTTTCAATTGTAAGAGTACACAAGCCAAATACCCTACATGTAAGCTTACATGTAATTTTTTCTGGTTTGCAAAATGTTTAAACAAGCACAAAGGGGAGCACTGATGAAAATTAAAGCGAAATTCATTGTATCGCACTGCATGTTTTGCAAAATTCAAAGGGATTTTGGCTTTTTCTTCTGATTGGGGGCAGAGTTATGCAAATAGCCCAATCAAAATGCATTGCATTGTGATATGCATGACCCCACCCCAAATCAGATGATTGGCGGAACAGAAAAACCCAACTATTTTCAAAAATGAACAGCTCGATACAACTAATGTGGCTTATAACCATGTGCAATATGCCTCATTTTTTAAAACTATTCATCAAATCAACTGCAAGCGGTAGATATCTAGTATATGAATTCACAGTAGTTTACCTGGTCGGTATGGCCCCTAACCAATCAGAGAGCAGCATTTGGGTCACGTGGGTCCCATGGGATTAAATTTGCATAATGATGCGCATAATTAGCATAAATTATCTCCAACCCTAAGAAAACTCTCCTAACCCTAATTTTAAGTCCTAACCCTAATTTTTTAGCCAATCAGACAGCAGCATGAGTTCCCAAGGGAATAAACCCTCCTTTTTTTACCCCCACCCCTCATTTTTTACCCCTCATTCTTCACCCCTCCCCCTATACCCCAGCCCTACCCCTCCTTTTTCTACCCCTAACCCCTACCCCTCATTTTTACATTTGTTTAGCTTTGGATCCCAGGGGAATAAACCCCTAAATTTTAAAAGCCTACCCCTACCCCTCATTTTGGTGTCACGCAACAACCACAACAACCAATTTCAAACCAACACTCCGATTTTTAATGGCTATAACCTATAGATACACAACTCACATCTTGGCCGATACTCTTCACAGACAAGCCGATGTACCATTTTCGATTCTAATGGCTATAACCTATAGATACACAACTCTGACAGAATACCTACACAACTAATGAAGCCTGATTTTTCTCCATTGGTAAGCTCCGATTCATCGACTACTTTCAGTTTATGTCCAATAGTCTGGATATGCTAGTCAAGAACTTGAGTGACTTTCCCATCTACATAAACTGTTTGGAAAACAGAATCTGAAAGGATTTGACGGCATTTTCATTCTAAATAGGTCTACCTTTAAAAAATAAACTATTGAGAGGTCTACCTTTAAAAATAATAAACTATTGAGACTTTTACCAATTGTTAAATTACCTTTAACAAGAACTATTGCCTTTAACAAAACTATTTACCTTTGAAAAAAACTATTCACCATAGAGAAAAAACTATTGCCTTTAACAAAACTATTTACCTTTGAAAAAAAAACTAATTACCTTCAACAAAAAACTAATGCCTTTAACAAGAATCTATTCACCTTTGAAAAAACTATTTACCTTTAACAAAACTATTTACCTTTGAAAAAAAACTATTGACCTTGGAGAAAAAACCTTTAAGAAACTAATAGTTCATTCATAAGTCGCATAATAATTCTGCCATTGCTTCATCGTCACTGTTCAGTTCGTTTCGGTAAAATCCATAAGGGAGGCTGTTCTTAGCGGTAGGGTTGATGACACGCTTGTCAAAAACAAGTCCGTAACGTTTTACCCGCTCAATGAGTTTGATCTTCTTAGTTGTATTGTTCCTCTCAAAATGGTTGGGATTGGTCACGATGAGGTTTCGTCTCTGCTCTTGGGGTTCGTCTAGTTCGCTAAGGATGTTATTCTTCATTGAGTGAAAGTTCAAAATGGCGCTACCTCTCACGTTCAATGTAAATCCACGTACTTTACATTCGGTTTTCCCTGTAGAGGTCGTGTATCCGTAATTTTTTGCACCGCCCGACACGAATTCGGTGATTGTGTCACCGTCCAGCTCATCCGTCATATCCCCCAAGTAGTCACCCAGGGGGATGGATGGCTGGCCCTCATACCATCGGTAGATCACCGAATCCGTGTCGTAATACAGGACTTGTTCCTGAAGCTGATCGAGGTAAGAGTACAATTTTAAACGTGCCCAGCACGTGGTGAAGGCGGCCACGAAGATATTGGTCTTTCGACTGACTTCCACATCATCGTCGATGCGAGTATACACGGCTTCGAGGAGGTCGTCCGTGCACACTCTGAGGGTAGAGACTTGGATCCTGCTGTCGTTGAGGAGGTCAAATAAAATGTGAGGTTTGGCAATGGTTAGTGTGGTGGGTTTGTTTTGCTTCTCTCCGAATTTGCCCCAAAAACAGTTGAGCATGAGCTTGGCTAAAGCTTTGAGGCCAGGGTTCTTCTCAATGCGATGGTAGTCCAGTTGAATCCCTTCACGCTCATAGTATTGTCTGATATATTGCTGTTTCTTCTCTTCTGTGGTACACCACCGGGGCCAACCTGACGCCTCCTGCTTAATTTTTAACCATGTGTTGACGTAATTAGCGAATAACCCAGTCACTCGTTGCTCCTCGGGAAAGTGCCAAACTTCATGAATGTGAAGGATCTGATAACCTTTCTCCACCGCCTTAACAATTTCGGGGGTACACCAGGTACCTCGAAGGGATCTTGTGGAATCGGAATGAGGGCAGGTAGAGGATCTTTGCAGCATTGGTTTGGCTTGCTCCTTGGCTACGCAGGTACTGCATAATGGAAACGTTAATTTCCCCCCACTTCTGACAGGTAACACAGGGTGATGAAGTGCGGAAGGGGGTAGTAAGTCCACTTTCGCCAAACCGAAGTACTGAGAGATGTCTGTATGACCTGGATTCGTGATGATTGTCGGATGACCCACCGGGTAGCATGCTGTTTTATTGACCCATGGGTAGAGCGAGGTCACGTCAACGTATCTGATTTCTTCCCCTTTCGCTACGTCAGCCTGTGCATGTAATGCCACCGCCCCGGTTCGTCCACCAAAGAAGGCATCACGGGGTTGAAGAGGGGGTGCTAGATCCAAAGCGTCAACAAATTCGGCTTCAGGGGAGTTCTTCTTGGCCACAGCATCGTCCCATTGACATTCCCATATCTCGACTACGCGGTAACCTGTTTGTCGTAACATGGCAGTTTTGTTCATGGTGGCCCGGTACACTTCTTCTAGGGTTCGGTTTCCTCGGGTGGATCGTCTAACGTGGCGTTCGTAGGGGTGGCAGGTGGGGCAAGCATGCCAGTAACAGCCATGGAATTCATAGACTGTTTGAGTAGAGGGGTCGAAACCGTCTACAAAGTAATTACTGGCGGGTGTGGTAATCTGCTGTTCTCCTCCGTTACGGACATGGCGAATCGGGTTGGCAACATCATCATCATCGCTGTGTAGTTGATGGTTCAGAAAATACAACCACTGCAGGGCCTTGTAGGACTGATTCACGTTAGCACCCCTCCAACCCTGCAGTGGTTCCACAGCAATGGTGTCGGGCTGCAAGTGCTGGCGTCGCCAATATTCGTTACACGCTGAGGCAATGGTGGCGCATTTGATGAAGGGGTTGAATCCAGCTGTGGTTTTGAACTCGGTCATGAATGCTTCGCATCCAGCTTTCAGCAACTCCACATCTGAGCGACAATACTCCACCATTTCCTGGCGTAGGTTGAAGGGTGCGTTTCGTTGAGATTCTTCAGCATACCATTCTTGCAATTCCTTTTGTTTTTCGATAGACATTTCATGAGGCTCGTAAAAGTGGATGTCAGGTAGAGGGCCTTCATAGGATTGATTGTTTGAGGTATTGAAAGCATGGGGAAAAAAGCCTTTTTTAAGTTCAGTGAGACCAAAGGTAGTAGGAAAAGAAGCAAGAGGCATAGGTAAGAAGCAAAGAGAATCTTTGAAAGTGAGAGCACCGCTTTGAAAAGAAAGAACTTTCGCGCCCACCGTTAATTGAGTTTGAACGGTGCGTTGTTGGGCATACAAGGTGTTGATGATGAACATCCCATCAAAACCTTTCAAGTTATGAAAGATAATGATGACCGGTCTTTCCTCTTCGCAATCGGGGATGTCCGTCATGTCATCTAGGGCTTGTAAAAAGCGGAGACAACAATCTTCCCCGTAGAGGTCGCGGATTTGGTGATCATCTGAGGCCTTGTAGCACAAGAGGATGGGCTGGAAAGTACGATCAGGAAGTTGGAGAGCCTCAATGTCTGCATACACAAAGAGTGGAGGGGGTGTAGGAAGTGGTTTGTTCTGAGCTTCAGCCTGTCGTCGCGCTGCTCTCCATTCGTCCATACTCTCGATGGATTCATGTTCGTCGGGGATGGAAGGTTGAATGTAACATTTATGCTCGCTGATTTTGACCATTTCATGGCAGCAGGGACATTGAGCAAAGCCACAACGATGCGGCTTGCGTTTGTTGACTGTATATTGGGCTTTACAGCTCAGGCAGGTTTTGATGCGTTGGCATCGGTTGGAGGTGGAGTGATGTTGAAGACAATTCCGACCATGGAATAAGCAATGGCAGAGAGGACATTCTTCGTGGGGTCGTTGTCCCCGTCGGTAATCCGGACAGTCTGGTCGCTGACAACCTCGGCACACCCGTCCTTCACAAGGATGATTGTCTGCATCCTCGACATTGTACCCTTTCTCACACAGGGTGCAATAATAGCTTCGGTTCACGAGGGCGGGGAACGACGTGCAGCCATCGTAATGCTCATTGGATTTGAGGAGACGGATTTGGTGTTGGGCTGCTGGGCCTTTAAAAATTAGCATGAAGGGTTTAGCCCTGCACATCACCAGTAACTGGTAGTGAGGACCCAAAGCATCTTGGAACTGTTGGAGTTCCTCATATCCACAGGGACCGGGAGGTACACCGGCTTGTGCATGCAACGCCAGGGCTCGCGTTCGCTGGAGAGGGCGACCCAGTCGTAGATTTTTCCAATCGCACCTACCATCGGTATCCTCGTCACGATGGCAATGCGCCTGCATGGTCACAATCGCTCGAGCGCAACACAGCTCATCGTCATCATTGGTGATGGGAATGATTGAACGTTTACGCCGGTTCATCTCTTGCATGCACTTGATCCCCGCATTTGTTCTTTTTCCTCGTCCACCCCTGCGCGGCATCCTCACCAGATTGAACGTGGCCTGTAACCCCTCCTGGATGTTTAAAGCTTCATTGGAGTTGAGTTTGGCTGCCAACTGATGAAGCAGTTCCTCCAACCGTGGTGAGCGTTGATCAATTTCCTCCATCTGGAAATTGATGGACTGGTAGGCATGGATGAAACCAGGGGCTTGCAACGTGAAATTCACGCGATCCTCTCCATGGGCATCGAGACTGACCAGTTCCGTCTGAATGGCACGTAAAAAGGCGTCCATTAAGGCTCTTCCCAGGTTGTCCTCGGGGACGGGTGGGCGAAGCTGTTCAATGCGAGCTTGGAATTGACTTCCCACCACGACATTTCGCCATCGTCGTCTACGACCAATAGGGTTGAATGTAACCGTGAAAAGGGGTCCATCGGCCAGTCTTGCACTTTCGTAAAAGTCCATCGCATCGTTTAGTTCATCATCACTCTCAGTGAGGTCGATAAGGTGAGCTGCAGCACGTTTGGCCATGGTCTAACAACAAAAGACATGACCCCATTACACAACAGAAACCCGATGGAAACCCGACAGAAACCCGAAAAAAAAAAAAAAAAAAAAAAAAACCGACATAAGCCCGACAGAAACTTGACAGAAACTCGACAAAAACCCGACAGAAACCCGACAGACACCCGACAGTAATCCGATGGAAACTCGATGGAAACTCGACAAAAACCCGACAGAAACCCGACAGAAACCCGATAAAAACCCGACAGAAACCGGACAGAAAATCCGACAGAAACCCGACAAAAACCCGACAGAAACCCGACAGAAACACGATAAAAACCCGACAGAAACCTGATGGAAAACCGACAGAAACCCGACAGAAACCCGATAAAAACCCAACAGAAACCGGACAGAAAATCCGACAGAAACCCGAATGATTTTTATGAACAATGCCAATCAGCCCACGCGAAACGTTCGTCTTTGTCGTAAAAACCTCATCCCACGAAGGGACGAGTTGACTCCACGAGGTGCAAGTATATGATGACAGAGCGTTCGTACATATCACCCGCCAAGCAATCTCGCGTGTGGCTAAAACCACATGAACTTCCCCTTGCGGGATCGCGTGGGTTTGCTAACTTTATTTTTTTCCTACGCGAGCGAGCGAGCAACTAGTTTTCCAGGAATTCAAACAAAAGACACGATGTATGTCTGATTGATTCTATTGTGGTCTTTCCGAGAATTCCAACAAAAGAGACGACCTATGCCTGAATGATTCTATTGTGTTGTTTCCGAGAATTTCTTTAGTCCCAACCACGATTGTTCATGCAAATTTCGACTCAACTGACTCAGCAAATTCAATTCAACATCATTCAATTCAACATCATTCAATTCAACATCATTCAATTCAACAGCGAAAACGCCATTGCATACATACAACTCAACATCATTCAATTCAACATCATTCAATTCAACAGCGAAAACGCCATTGCATACATACAACTCAACATCATTCAATTCAACATCATTCAATCCAACAGCGAAAACGCCATTGCATACATACAACATCATTCAATTCAACAGCGAAAACGCCATTGCATACATACAACTCAACATCATTCAATTCAACATCATTCAATTCAACAGCGAAAACGCCATTGCATACATACAACTCAACATCATTCAATTCAACATCATTCAATTCAACAGCGAAAACGCCATTGCATACATACAACTCATCATCATTCAATTCAACATCATTCAAAGTCAACAGGGAGAACGCCATTGCAAACATACAATCAAAATCAACTCAAATCGAGTCGATTCAACATCATTCGCTCAACTCAACAACGAGTGAACGTTTGTAGCAAAGAAGCTCATACTCACCAACGATGTTATGCCTCCCGGACGTAGAATTCACACAGTCAATCGTGGATCGATAAAAAATCTAACTACACAGAACACGCAGTAAAATCGCGGTTCAATTTGCTGACACGATAAATTACAGTGCTCTCTTTGAATCACGCAGCTCCCTGCTCGATGGTTTCGCGAAGACTGACTAATCTGAGCGTTACCGCGTGGTTTACCTGACGCTCAAAGCGACGCCATGACCAAATAAGGGTATGAAACGCTACAATTGGTCAGCTCAGCCCACGTGACGGTCAATCAAGGTCACCCATCACGTTCTTTCACGTGCTCTTTCACGTGTTCTATTGTGTTCTTTCCGAGAAGAGACGTGCGAGTGAGCGCTCATTTCTAGGAATTCGAACAAAAGATACGATGCATGAATGGATCCGCACAATGAACTAGTCTTAACATGTCATGCAAATTCAGTTCGAACGAGTTCGCATAATTAAAAAACGTTGACACGTACAAAACTCCAACGTGAAAATAAAATCGAATGTATGCCATTGCGTTCTCCGTTCTCTTTACGCGTTCTCCTTAATTTCCGTCACTCCTGAGAGATAAATAAATTAAAGTGTAAGCCAACGAGTGGTCAATGGCGTAAAGGGTTAGAAAGGGCAGGTCAAGCCGAGTCAAGGGCAAACCAGGGCAAGCCAAGGGCAGCCAAGGGCACGAATTGTAAAGGGTTAAACAGAGTCAATCTAGCGAAAAAACCGACGCCGAGAACCAAATAAGGGCAAGAAACGCTACGATTGGTCAGCTCTGATGACATCAACCACTCCAAATAGGGTCACAAAATGCTGTGATTGGTCAGCTCATCCGACGCTATGACCAAATATAGTCACAAAACGCTCTGATTGGTCAAGTCAAACGAGCGATGAAACCGACGCTTTTTTAGAAAATCAGCAATCCTATCATCAGTCCATTCACATTCGATTCAAAGCTCGACAAGATGACTTCAACTCCATGTATCATTTGTCTGTGTGTGAGAAAACGATGGCGGGATGGTTTCCGAAGATTACGGAACGATCGACCAACAACCTACACTTGCTGTGGAGTCAAGATACACAAGAAGTGTATGTTTGACTACGCGATTAGAATCCCGGTGTCACAACCCGTAACGTGTCCGCACTGTCGCCGGGTCATAGCCATGGCTGCAATGTGAGCGTGGAAGGCTGATTGGATTTTACCCTGACGAACGCACCGACCCTGGACGAGAAGAAAAAAAAACGGTAGTTTTCACTGCCACCAAATCTCATGAAAGCAAAAAATGGTGTTTTTTAATGCTAACTCAAAAACCTATTTTACAAGAAGTGTGAATGGGACACATATGGGAGTATGTGTGAGCATGCGTACATGTTCATTCCAACAGTTGCTGGCTACGCGAGAAGGAGTGTATGGGTCTCGGTTGACCAGGGTAAGGTTCGTTTCGCACCCTTCGAATCATTCTGTGCGCTACATTACGTCGAAACTCTTTGTATCGAGCTTCTCGAGGGTCACTGTCACTTGTGTCCATTCTGGCTTGATCGAGCAACCACTGTCTTTGATCCTTCGTCAGTGTAGACCACCGATCCCTACCATTCAAAGGTACGGCCTCTTGCCTGGGACAGAAGGGGGCTGAGTCCACCCATTGAAAGTATTTGCAAGGGTTTTGGTCACGCTTCCTAGCACAAGTCAAGTACAATCGGTTAGGATTCTTGGCAGAACGGCTCAATTTCAGGAAGGGTCTGCGTTCGCACTGGCACGTTAGGGCAAACCACTCTTTTTTCAACTCGGGATGAGCGTGGGCGAGTCCTTCGAGGACAACTTGGACATTGTCAGTCGTCGTGAACGTGACACATCCTTCCATGGGACATTTCAGACACACGCTCCCATTCTCACGACCCAAGGTACTTTTGATAACGTACAGAGTGCTGCCATCCATGGGGCACTTTTCTTCTCTGACATCTCCTTCTTGCAACACTTGGATGACGTCTTCTTCTGTCAGAATCGGTAAGGGTTCAGCGTCAACCTCCAACAAGGCGGACAGGGCATCGTTCAACTCTCGTCTGTTCTCTTCGCTCATAGACATGGTGTCGTCTTCTTCTTGTCTCCCCAAATCGAGTGATGCTTTGCTGAGATCCTGACCTTCTTTTATACCCAAAAACTTGGCGTCTCTTTTTTCGGTCGATTAACCATGGCGTCGTTTGAGCTGACCAATCACAGCCATGTATGTCCTTATTTAGTTAGAGCGTGGCGTCGGTTTCGTTGGTCGATTAACCCCGGCGTCTTGTTCTTTGTTACCTGTGTCTTGTCCTTGATTGCCCGGCGTCTTGTCGGTTCTTGTCCATGGCTTGTCCGTTCTTGTGATTCCTCTATCCTAAGGTAGTGTACACTTGTCACAAAGTTCTCCGTCCATGCAATGATCTAAAACGTCCGTGCAACGTGGGCACAACATCAACCGTCTTAGTTGACAAACCGTCTCTTTTAAACGATCATTCTCTTGTTGTTGCTTTTGTAGTTTTTCGGTGAACGCCTCGTTGTTCTCGTTGGCTTCTTGTAATAGTCCCGTCACGATGGTTAGGGTTGACATGGCCGCTTTTTCGCGTTTGCTTAAAGTTTCATTTTCAGTGAGAGTCTCTTCCAAGACCTTTGTCAGATTATTCAACGCTGTAGACAGCGATACACATTTGGTAGACTCTTCCATCCTAAGGGTAAGACGTCTTTTTTCCGAATGACTGCCTTGGACCCAGTTCCATTGTTTTAAGTCCATTCTTGCCCCTGTCTTGTCCTGTCTTGCCCGGCGTCTTGTCCTTATTTGGTATGAGCGTGGCGTCGGTTTCATCGGTCGATTAACCATGGCGTCGCTTGCCACCGTCTTGTCCTGTCTTGCCCGGCGTCTTGTTCTTTGTTACCTGTGTCTTGTCCTTGCTTGCCCGGCGTCTTGTTCTTGCTTGCCCGGCGTCCTGTCCTTATTTGGTCATGGGATAGACTACAAAAAGCGCGTTCCCACTGCAGTCCACATCAGTTCCAGCGTGAAGCCTCAGGATCTCAGGTAACTATGACTCGCTTTTGCCTAGTGGTTGTGATACATGGGTTCCGTTTGAAAAGCGGTTATAGCGTCCGAGAGATGGGTATGGCAGACCCCGAAGGAAGACCTATCATTCTTCACCGATTTCTTCCCACTACTACCACGGACGTCGATGCCAGCGACGAAGCCCTCATCTCCCAAGACAGACGTTCGCATGGACTCTGTTTTGATCCAAAACAAGTGAAAAACCGTCACCATCCGTCCCAGGTCCTTCCTCTGCTGAAACGCCAGTGGCAAGCCAAGCGCACTCCCACACGTCAGAGCATTGCCATTTGCGCTGACCCCCAGTTATTGGACGAGTGGAAGGAACAGGACCTACCAACCTTGGAAGAATACCCGCTGTGGTCGTTTGTCAACAAACCCATCGGTACGGCCAACGTGTGGAACGTACGGGAAATACACAACACGTGTGACGACCACTCCTACGGAGCAGGCAACGTGTGGCATGACCATTGCGCTCGCATCTTGAGCGTAAAATTGGCCAACGCACTGAACGATACCCTACCCACCCTGGAAGAAGTCAATCGTCAACGTGTGCTGTGGCAGAGACGGTGTGACGATTTATTGGACAAACTGTTGTGCGATTATTGCATCCTGGAGAAAGATGAAGCCTACGGTCGCGGAGAGGGGTTAGACTGGCGACCTAGCGATTGTAGTGATTGTCGCGCTATTCGCTGGATTCTGGAAGAACACGTCTCTGACGAACACGACCCCCCACCACTTACACTAAGTTACGATGACGAGCAACTCGAGACCATGTGGCGTTGGTACCCCACTCATCCTTTCTTTCTCCCTCCGCAGACTAACTGACTATGATTGGTCTACCCATGGATGACGGACGGCAAATCATCACCTCGGGAGGTGCCTCGGGCGTGGACACGTACGTAGAACAATGTTGCCTGGCTACCCATCGTTCGTGTCGAGTGCTCCTTCCACCCTGCCACCCTAGGGCCAAGTACCTCGCCCCACTATCCCCAACAGAGATGGATGAAGGTCGCGAGACGATACAGCTAGCCGCCATCGACCTCAACCGATCCTTTTCATCCCCCATCACCCTACAGTACCTAACGCGCAATTACCATGTGGTCAAGGACGCCACCCTGGTGCTAGTGTTGAGTTTCTTTGACAACAAGGGAGGTGTGGTGGGAGGTTCGGCCTGGGCGATGGCTATGGCCATTCGACTTAACAAACCTTTGTACTTCTTCGATGGTGTGAGCGGTGCCTGGTTTTACTGGCAACACGGGGCGTTTGTTGCCTGTCAGAGTTCTGCCATGTCAGACGATTTGATAGCCCCACCCACCCTGGAGAGTGACCACGTGGCCATTGCGGGCACCCGCGAACCCAATGACCTCATCGTACAAGCCTTAAACACTCTCTTCAAACTCTGACTTTGTTTTTTTTCATTGGTTTCAGAGGGGTGTGTCTATGCATCGACCTGGACGGTTTTCGTATTCGTAACAAGTTCATCGTGCGCGAATTGGGGTGGAGTGATGGGGAACAATCCAGTTGTTTTCATTACACGCACGACATGCACTACGAGGATCTATCCTACCAGGACAAAAAAACGGTCAACTATGCGCGACGCCATGTGCATGGACTCACTTTTCGACCCAACCCCCAAGAACATCGCTACTTTGGTTTACACTCACAAGATGAATTGGAAGAAGACTTGGCTTTCTTATACGAGCTAAATGCCACTCGCGACAGTCCTGTGGTGGCTTACAAAGGAGGGCAATTGGAAAAAGACTTATTAAACAAACTGAACATTCCGAGCGTCAACTTGGAAACCCTAGGCTGTCCCAAATACGATGAGTTGAGAAAAAACAAACCGCAGCGCAACTGCGGTTGTCATAGAGGCTCTCGCGCTAATCATTGCAGCATGGCCGAATGTCGCTTGTTCATGGAGTGGTATAATGTAAATCAATTAACACAAGAGCTAGAGTTAAAACTGTAAAAATACGTTTTATTGTTAATAAACAAAATTACACATAAAAATTGTCTCTTCACAACTGCATCAGCCATGGGACCAGTCCATTAGCGTCCAATCGCCCTGCTATTTGCACTTGAACCTCCCTAAACCAATCGGTAAGCGCTCGTTGTTCGTCACGCACCCCCAGTTTCCTCACATCGGCAACCTACAGAACAAGTCAAAGATAATCTTCTAATTCGTCCAATGCTTCATAACTATACCATCCAATGTCACTGACCGTTTTAACATCAGGAGGTAAACGACCCGAAGGGGTAGGTGCCAGTCCCACTCTGCCTGGTCTGAATGGATAATGGCGTTGAATAATCACGCGCTGGATTTCCACGTAAATGTCACGCAAAATCTCTCGCGGTACATCGCGACTCTTGTGAAAAGGTAGGGCCTTCACGTGAGCCTCCAATGACATGCCTCGATTTCTCAGTACGCACCACGAACACACCCAATCGCACCGTTCCATCTGCGTGACCATCCAAAAGATCCGCAAATGCCGACTCCCTCGTTCGCACACGGCTCTCACCAACCCGGTTGAAGGACAAATGCAGACGCCCCGCACATTTCGCACATCACCGCAAGACATTGGAAACGGGGATCTACATGTCCAGGGACTCTTGCCAACACTCCCCTCCCACGGTGCATTCAACTACGGAAAAAAATGACACAACACCTGATGTGAACCAACACTCCGATTTTTAATGACAGATAAGAATGACAATACAAAAATGTTAATAATCAAAGTCTTTCTCCACCAGTGGGCAGATCTCAAACAACCCCTCTTCACCCCAATGTTCATCCACATAGTCCATCCATTCCATATACACCCCCGATTTCATTCGTTCCAAACGTATGGATAAATGTAGAACGTTCTCATACTCGGTGGGCATGTGTCCCGAGGGGCAAGGCAGCTCCCCCACACTCTTCATATTATCCGCATTGTGATAGAATGGCAAGAAATAACGAAACAATGTCATTTGCATTTCAAGATACAAGTAACGCAGCAACTCCCTATCAATGGGGCGATTTTGCAACTCATTCACCATTCGCATACCGTCTAGCGAAAAACATTCTGCCAAACGACTACACCATGGACAATACTCCCGACGGAGCTTCTGCGCGGGTTGGAATAGCTGGAAAACATTTCCAATGGTTAGCTCCAACGCTGGCTGCATTTCGTCCAACCATGACCTCAATCTCTTCACACGCATTACTCCCGCCTGTTCTTCCGTGACGGAACACACCAAACGAGTCATGGTACATAGGGAAATACCAGGGCTGCGCGTTCGATTGAGAACCGTACACTTTACTGCGTGCTTGCCCCAAATGTCATTGATCTTAAAAAAACAAAAAAACAATTAACATTGTCTCTCATCCCCGAATGTGTATAGAAGCAGTTCCACGGAAAGCTAGAGGTCTCAAGGAACCCAATGCCTCATTGCCATCAAGCTCATGGTAATCACTTATAACCTCTAACCATCTATCCACCATTTCCATGCGTCGCATCTTTGCATACCACAAAGCTTGCCTCATACTCGCAAACGGTACTTTGCCTCTCAACTCTACGCAATCGGAACCACCCCCTGCACCTCTCTCAGTCAAACCATAATAGCGCATTGTACACACCTCAATGTCGTTCCACAAGCGTTTGCATTCCTCATTGGTCATGACATAGTCCTTTCGCCACCTCCAAGCTAGTGCCACTCCCCGATCGACAAACCCTTCCGCCGAATACCAATACACCACGAACATGCTAGAGAGCCAACGTTCCACACAGATTTCAAAAATCTCAGACCGCAATCTTCCCGCCATCCGTTCACCAAACCCGTAATTTCACAAATACAAACACCTCGCTCACCCCCTTCCTTCGACCCATCGTGTTGAAAACCAAAAACAGCATTTACCTTTTTTACACGGTCCTTCCATTCCATCCAATACTTTTGAGCCATTATCTTGTTTTGGATCTCGAGCGGCAACCACAGTCCAAACGGAAGATTGTGTACATCGACAAAGCGAAACGGGGTAGACATCCACTGGCGTTCCACACATCTCATCGCATCTCCTCGATTCCTCTTGCAACCATTCAGCCCATCATCTCCACGCACTCGCTTGTTGGCACTCGCTTTTCCGTAACTCGCCATCGTATCTCTTTCTCTCTCTCTTCTCCGCGTCGATAAACCACTGCGTAGACTGTTTAAATTTCCCGCTTGTTATAGAGACGACTGGAAAGCTGACCAATCGTAGCGTTTCTTGCCCTTATTTGGTTCTCGGCGTCGGTTTTTTCGCTAGATTGACTCTGTTTAACCCTTTACAATTCGTGCCCTTGGCTGCCCTTGGCTTGCCCTGGTTTGCCCTTGACTCGGCTTGACCTGCCCTTTCTAACCCTTTACGCCATTGACCACTCGTTGGCTTACACTTTAATTTATTTATCTCTCAGGAGTGACGGAAATTAAGGAGAACGCGTAAAGAGAACGGAGAACGCAATGGCATACATTCGATTTTATTTTCACGTTGGAGTTTTGTACGTGTCAACGTTTTTTAATTATGCGAACTCGTTCGAACTGAATTTGCATGACATGTTAAGACTAGTTCATTGTGCGGATCCATTCATGCATCGTATCTTTTGTTCGAATTCCTAGAAATGAGCGCTCACTCGCACGTCTCTTCTCGGAAAGAACACAATAGAACACGTGAAAGAGCACGTGAAAGAACGTGATGGGTGACCTTGATTGACCGTCACGTGGGCTGAGCTGACCAATTGTAGCGTTTCATACCCTTATTTGGTAAAAAAGTGGAGGGTTGGTTGGTAATTATGCAACCTGGTTTGAATTGAATTTGCATCGCATGTTGAGACTAGTTCTGACATTCTCGGAAACAACACAATAGAATCATCCAGGCATAGGTCGTGTCTTTTGTTTAAATTCCTGGAAAGACCACAATAGAATCACCCAGGCATACCTCGTGTCTTTTGTTCAAATTCCTAGAATTGAGTGCTCACTCGCGCGCGCGACTTAGAATTCAATTAGCTGTAGAGATATGGAGAATTAGGTAAAACACGAAGTAAAAGAGAGTGCGATGTCAAATAAATGTAACAGGGGGAATTGTGTATAATTGGTTATGAGCTTTCATGAGATTTGGTGGCAGTGAAAACTACCGTTTTTTTCTTCTTCTCGTCCAGGGTCGGTGCGTTCGTCAGGGTAAAATCCAATCAGCCTTCCACGCTCACATTGCAGCCATGGCTATGACCCGGCGACAGTGCGGACACGTTACGGGTTGTGACACCGGGATTCTAATCGCGTAGTCAAACATACACTTCTTGTGTATCTTGACTCCACAGCAAGTGTAGGTTGTTGGTCGATCGTTCCGTAATCTTCGGAAACCATCCCGCCATCGTTTTCTCACACACAGACAAATGATACATGGAGTTGAAGTCATCTTGTCGAGCTTTGAATCGAATGTGAATGGACTGATGATAGGATTGCTGATTTTCTAAAAAAGCGTCGGTTTCATCGCTCGTTTGACTTGACCAATCAGAGCGTTTTGTGACTATATTTGGTCATAGCGTCGGATGAGCTGACCAATCACAGCATTTTGTGACCCTATTTGGAGTGGTTGATGTCATCAGAGCTGACCAATCGTAGCGTTTCTTGCCCTTATTTGGTTCTCGGCGTCGGTTTTTTCGCTAGATTGACTCTGTTTAACCCTTTACAATTCGTGCCCTTGGCTGCCCTTGGCTTGCCCTGGTTTGCCCTTGACTCGGCTTGACCTGCCCTTTCTAACCCTTTACGCCATTGACCACTCGTTGGCTTACACTTTAATTTATTTATCTCTCAGGAGTGACGGAAATTAAGGAGAACGCGTAAAGAGAACGGAGAACGCAATGGCATACATTCGATTTTATTTTCACGTTGGAGTTTTGTACGTGTCAACGTTTTTTAATTATGCGAACTCGTTCGAACTGAATTTGCATGACATGTTAAGACTAGTTCATTGTGCGGATCCATTCATGCATCGTATCTTTTGTTCGAATTCCTAGAAATGAGCGCTCACTCGCACGTCTCTTCTCGGAAAGAACACAATAGAACACGTGAAAGAGCACGTGAAAGAACGTGATGGGTGACCTTGATTGACCGTCACGTGGGCTGAGCTGACCAATTGTAGCGTTTCATACCCTTATTTGGTCATGGCGTCGCTTTGAGCGTCAGGTAAACCACGCGGTAACGCTCAGATTAGTCAGTCTTCGCGAAACCATCGAGCAGGGAGCTGCGTGATTCAAAGAGAGCACTGTAATTTATCGTGTCAGCAAATTGAACCGCGATTTTACTGCGTGTTCTGTGTAGTTAGATTTTTTATCGATCCACGATTGACTGTGTGAATTCTACGTCCGGGAGGCATAACATCGTTGGTGAGTATGAGCTTCTTTGCTACAAACGTTCACTCGTTGTTGAGTTGAGCGAATGATGTTGAATCGACTCGATTTGAGTTGATTTTGATTGTATGTTTGCAATGGCGTTCTCCCTGTTGACTTTGAATGATGTTGAATTGAATGATGATGAGTTGTATGTATGCAATGGCGTTTTCGCTGTTGAATTGAATGATGTTGAATTGAATGATGTTGAGTTGTATGTATGCAATGGCGTTTTCGCTGTTGAATTGAATGATGTTGAATTGAATGATGTTGAGTTGTATGTATGCAATGGCGTTTTCGCTGTTGAATTGAATGATGTTGTATGTATGCAATGGCGTTTTCGCTGTTGGATTGAATGATGTTGAATTGAATGATGTTGAGTTGTATGTATGCAATGGCGTTTTCGCTGTTGAATTGAATGATGTTGAATTGAATGATGTTGAGTTGTATGTATGCAATGGCGTTTTCGCTGTTGAATTGAATGATGTTGAATTGAATGATGTTGAATTGAATGATGTTGAATTGAATTTGCTGAGTCAGTTGAGTCGAAATTTGCATGAACAATCGTGGTTGGGACTAAAGAAATTCTCGGAAACAACACAATAGAATCATTCAGGCATAGGTCGTCTCTTTTGTTGGAATTCTCGGAAAGACCACAATAGAATCAATCAGACATACATCGTGTCTTTTGTTTGAATTCCTGGAAAACTAGTTGCTCGCTCGCTCGCGTAGGAAAAAAATAAAGTTAGCAAACCCACGCGATCCCGCAAGGGGAAGTTCATGTGGTTTTAGCCACACGCGAGATTGCTTGGCGGGTGATATGTACGAACGCTCTGTCATCATATACTTGCACCTCGTGGAGTCAACTCGTCCCTTCGTGGGATGAGGTTTTTACGACAAAGACGAACGTTTCGCGTGGGCTGATTGGCATTGTTCATAAAAATCATTCGGGTTTCTGTCGGATTTTCTGTCCGGTTTCTGTTGGGTTTTTATCGGGTTTCTGTCGGGTTTCTGTCGGTTTTCCATCAGGTTTCTGTCGGGTTTTTATCGTGTTTCTGTCGGGTTTCTGTCGGGTTTTTGTCGGGTTTCTGTCGGATTTTCTGTCCGGTTTCTGTCGGGTTTTTATCGGGTTTCTGTCGGGTTTCTGTCGGGTTTCTGTCGGGTTTTTGTCGAGTTTCCATCGAGTTTCCATCGGATTACTGTCGGGTGTCTGTCGGGTTTCTGTCGGGTTTTTGTCGAGTTTCTGTCAAGTTTCTGTCGGGCTTATGTCGGTTTTTTTTTTTTTTTTTTTTTTTTCGGGTTTCTGTCGGGTTTCCATCGGGTTTCTGTTGTGTAATGGGGTCATGTCTTTTGTTGTTAGACCATGGCCAAACGTGCTGCAGCTCACCTTATCGACCTCACTGAGAGTGATGATGAACTAAACGATGCGATGGACTTTTACGAAAGTGCAAGACTGGCCGATGGACCCCTTTTCACGGTTACATTCAACCCTATTGGTCGTAGACGACGATGGCGAAATGTCGTGGTGGGAAGTCAATTCCAAGCTCGCATTGAACAGCTTCGCCCACCCGTCCCCGAGGACAACCTGGGAAGAGCCTTAATGGACGCCTTTTTACGTGCCATTCAGACGGAACTGGTCAGTCTCGATGCCCATGGAGAGGATCGCGTGAATTTCACGTTGCAAGCCCCTGGTTTCATCCATGCCTACCAGTCCATCAATTTCCAGATGGAGGAAATTGATCAACGCTCACCACGGTTGGAGGAACTGCTTCATCAGTTGGCAGCCAAACTCAACTCCAATGAAGCTTTAAACATCCAGGAGGGGTTACAGGCCACGTTCAATCTGGTGAGGATGCCGCGCAGGGGTGGACGAGGAAAAAGAACAAATGCGGGGATCAAGTGCATGCAAGAGATGAACCGGCGTAAACGTTCAATCATTCCCATCACCAATGATGACGATGAGCTGTGTTGCGCTCGAGCGATTGTGACCATGCAGGCGCATTGCCATCGTGACGAGGATACCGATGGTAGGTGCGATTGGAAAAATCTACGACTGGGTCGCCCTCTCCAGCGAACGCGAGCCCTGGCGTTGCATGCACAAGCCGGTGTACCTCCCGGTCCCTGTGGATATGAGGAACTCCAACAGTTCCAAGATGCTTTGGGTCCTCACTACCAGTTACTGGTGATGTGCAGGGCTAAACCCTTCATGCTAATTTTTAAAGGCCCAGCAGCCCAACACCAAATCCGTCTCCTCAAATCCAATGAGCATTACGATGGCTGCACGTCGTTCCCCGCCCTCGTGAACCGAAGCTATTATTGCACCCTGTGTGAGAAAGGGTACAATGTCGAGGATGCAGACAATCATCCTTGTGAAGGACGGGTGTGCCGAGGTTGTCAGCGACCAGACTGTCCGGATTACCGACGGGGACAACGACCCCACGAAGAATGTCCTCTCTGCCATTGCTTATTCCATGGTCGGAATTGTCTTCAACATCACTCCACCTCCAACCGATGCCAACGCATCAAAACCTGCCTGAGCTGTAAAGCCCAATATACAGTCAACAAACGCAAGCCGCATCGTTGTGGCTTTGCTCAATGTCCCTGCTGCCATGAAATGGTCAAAATCAGCGAGCATAAATGTTACATTCAACCTTCCATCCCCGACGAACATGAATCCATCGAGAGTATGGACGAATGGAGAGCAGCGCGACGACAGGCTGAAGCTCAGAACAAACCACTTCCTACACCCCCTCCACTCTTTGTGTATGCAGACATTGAGGCTCTCCAACTTCCTGATCGTACTTTCCAGCCCATCCTCTTGTGCTACAAGGCCTCAGATGATCACCAAATCCGCGACCTCTACGGGGAAGATTGTTGTCTCCGCTTTTTACAAGCCCTAGATGACATGACGGACATCCCCGATTGCGAAGAGGAAAGACCGGTCATCATTATCTTTCATAACTTGAAAGGTTTTGATGGGATGTTCATCATCAACACCTTGTATGCCCAACAACGCACCGTTCAAACTCAATTAACGGTGGGCGCGAAAGTTCTTTCTTTTCAAAGCGGTGCTCTCACTTTCAAAGATTCTCTTTGCTTCTTACCTATGCCTCTTGCTTCTTTTCCTACTACCTTTGGTCTCACTGAACTTAAAAAAGGCTTTTTTCCCCATGCTTTCAATACCTCAAACAATCAATCCTATGAAGGCCCTCTACCTGACATCCACTTTTACGAGCCTCATGAAATGTCTATCGAAAAACAAAAGGAATTGCAAGAATGGTATGCTGAAGAATCTCAACGAAACGCACCCTTCAACCTACGCCAGGAAATGGTGGAGTATTGTCGCTCAGATGTGGAGTTGCTGAAAGCTGGATGCGAAGCATTCATGACCGAGTTCAAAACCACAGCTGGATTCAACCCCTTCATCAAATGCGCCACCATTGCCTCAGCGTGTAACGAATATTGGCGACGCCAGCACTTGCAGCCCGACACCATTGCTGTGGAACCACTGCAGGGTTGGAGGGGTGCTAACGTGAATCAGTCCTACAAGGCCCTGCAGTGGTTGTATTTTCTGAACCATCAACTACACAGCGATGATGATGATGTTGCCAACCCGATTCGCCATGTCCGTAACGGAGGAGAACAGCAGATTACCACACCCGCCAGTAATTACTTTGTAGACGGTTTCGACCCCTCTACTCAAACAGTCTATGAATTCCATGGCTGTTACTGGCATGCTTGCCCCACCTGCCACCCCTACGAACGCCACGTTAGACGATCCACCCGAGGAAACCGAACCCTAGAAGAAGTGTACCGGGCCACCATGAACAAAACTGCCATGTTACGACAAACAGGTTACCGCGTAGTCGAGATATGGGAATGTCAATGGGACGATGCTGTGGCCAAGAAGAACTCCCCTGAAGCCGAATTTGTTGACGCTTTGGATCTAGCACCCCCTCTTCAACCCCGTGATGCCTTCTTTGGTGGACGAACCGGGGCGGTGGCATTACATGCACAGGCTGACGTAGCGAAAGGGGAAGAAATCAGATACGTTGACGTGACCTCGCTCTACCCATGGGTCAATAAAACAGCATGCTACCCGGTGGGTCATCCGACAATCATCACGAATCCAGGTCATACAGACATCTCTCAGTACTTCGGTTTGGCGAAAGTGGACTTACTACCCCCTTCCGCACTTCATCACCCTGTGTTACCTGTCAGAAGTGGGGGGAAATTAACGTTTCCATTATGCAGTACCTGCGTAGCCAAGGAGCAAGCCAAACCAATGCTGCAAAGATCCTCTACCTGCCCTCATTCCGATTCCACAAGATCCCTTCGAGGTACCTGGTGTACCCCCGAAATTGTTAAGGCGGTGGAGAAAGGTTATCAGATCCTTCACATTCATGAAGTTTGGCACTTTCCCGAGGAGCAACGAGTGACTGGGTTATTCGCCAATTACGTCAACACATGGTTAAAAATTAAGCAGGAGGCGTCAGGTTGGCCCCGGTGGTGTACCACAGAAGAGAAGAAACAGCAATATATCAGACAATACTATGAGCGTGAAGGGATTCAACTGGACTACCATCGCATTGAGAAGAACCCTGGCCTCAAAGCTTTAGCCAAGCTCATGCTCAACTGTTTTTGGGGCAAATTCGGAGAGAAGCAAAACAAACCCACCACACTAACCATTGCCAAACCTCACATTTTATTTGACCTCCTCAACGACAGCAGGATCCAAGTCTCTACCCTCAGAGTGTGCACGGACGACCTCCTCGAAGCCGTGTATACTCGCATCGACGATGATGTGGAAGTCAGTCGAAAGACCAATATCTTCGTGGCCGCCTTCACCACGTGCTGGGCACGTTTAAAATTGTACTCTTACCTCGATCAGCTTCAGGAACAAGTCCTGTATTACGACACGGATTCGGTGATCTACCGATGGTATGAGGGCCAGCCATCCATCCCCCTGGGTGACTACTTGGGGGATATGACGGATGAGCTGGACGGTGACACAATCACCGAATTCGTGTCGGGCGGTGCAAAAAATTACGGATACACGACCTCTACAGGGAAAACCGAATGTAAAGTACGTGGATTTACATTGAACGTGAGAGGTAGCGCCATTTTGAACTTTCACACAATGAAGAATAACATCCTTAGCGAACTAGACGAACCCCAAGAGCAGAGACGAAACCTCATCGTGACCAATCCCAACCATTTTGAGAGGAACAATACAACTAAGAAGATCAAACTCATTGAGCGGGTAAAACGTTACGGACTTGTTTTTGACAAGCGTGTCATCAACCCTACCGCTAAGAACAGCCTCCCTTATGGATTTTACCGAAACGAACTGAACAGTGACGATGAAGCAATGGCAGAATTATTATGCGACTTATGAATGAACTATTAGTTTCTTAAAGGTTTTTTCTCCAAGGTCAATAGTTTTTTTTCAAAGGTAAATAGTTTTGTTAAAGGTAAATAGTTTTTTCAAAGGTGAATAGATTCTTGTTAAAGGCATTAGTTTTTTGTTGAAGGTAATTAGTTTTTTTTTTCAAAGGTAAATAGTTTTGTTAAAGGCAATAGTTTTTTCTCTATGGTGAATAGTTTTTTTCAAAGGTAAATAGTTTTGTTAAAGGCAATAGTTCTTGTTAAAGGTAATTTAACAATTGGTAAAAGTCTCAATAGTTTATTATTTTTAAAGGTAGACCTCTCAATAGTTTATTTTTTAAAGGTAGACCTATTTAGAATGAAAATGCCGTCAAATCCTTTCAGATTCTGTTTTCCAAACAGTTTATGTAGATGGGAAAGTCACTCAAGTTCTTGACTAGCATATCCAGACTATTGGACATAAACTGAAAGTAGTCGATGAATCGGAGCTTACCAATGGAGAAAAATCAGGCTTCATTAGTTGTGTAGGTATTCTGTCAGAGTTGTGTATCTATAGGTTATAGCCATTAGAATCGAAAATGGTACATCGGCTTGTCTGTGAAGAGTATCGGCCAAGATGTGAGTTGTGTATCTATAGGTTATAGCCATTAAAAATCGGAGTGTTGGTTTGAAATTGGTTGTTGTGGTTGTTGCGTGACACCAAAATGAGGGGTAGGGGTAGGCTTTTAAAATTTAGGGGTTTATTCCCCTGGGATCCAAAGCTAAACAAATGTAAAAATGAGGGGTAGGGGTTAGGGGTAGAAAAAGGAGGGGTAGGGCTGGGGTATAGGGGGAGGGGTGAAGAATGAGGGGTAAAAAATGAGGGGTGGGGGTAAAAAAAGGAGGGTTTATTCCCTTGGGAACTCATGCTGCTGTCTGATTGGCTAAAAAATTAGGGTTAGGACTTAAAATTAGGGTTAGGAGGGTTTTCTTAGGGTTGGAGATAATTTATGCTAATTATGCGCATCATTATGCAAATTTAATCCCATGGGACCCACGTGACCCAAATGCTGCTCTCTGATTGGTTAGGGGCCATACCGACCAGGTAAACTACTATTCACCCAACTGAAAATATTCTGGTTCCAGTGAAAAACTAATGTCTCAGTTGTGGTTTTACAGTAGATAATTACCTGGTTTATAAGGGTGCCTTCTTGTCAGGCATACAACTAGCAACAGTAAGCAAATAATTATGCATAATAATAATATTATTATGCACATGGCTGAATCATGGCTCTGCTATTACATGTACATGACTGAATAGTTGATGAAACGCTAGCATAGCTGAACTTTATACATCTTGTAGAAGTACACCTTTAGGAATATGTTTGTATTCTACCAATTCAGAATTTTGCAATGGGAAACCGAAACTGGCTTTTGGTATGCCTTGAAAATTATTTTGATGAGGTTCTTCAGTATGATTTCTTGAGTATCATGTGTTCTTTAGTAGGTCAGGCACCTGCTTACTGTGTGCCTTTTTGTTCACCTTTGAAAATGTATCCTTGTATTAAATGGAGAGCAAACACATACAGTTTACAAATTAAGAAGCTTCATGTACACTGTACATGTATGCTTAGTGCAGAAGATAAAGCAAGTACAGATCACAATCAAGCAGAGTTTAATTACATCCTGATGAGATAAGTGATTTAGAAGAAACAAACTGTCATTTTTTTTTAAATGAATTTTAAACCAATGAATTATTTGATAAAGCTGCAAGATTATTCTTCCTGTGAAGTTATAATCGTGTGATTGCCAGTAGTTGCGACTATGATCACTGAACAACGATGGCGGGCGATAATATAATAATGCTGATTGTTTCATATATCCATCCTGCAAACTATCATATTGAATTTAGTGTCTCCAGAAAAACATGGGGTATTAAAGTGGACGTTATAAAGGAGAAAAGGGAGGGGGGGGGGGGGGGCGGTGTTGTCATGAAGAGCAATAAGAATAGATCCAAAACTCAAGTGTAAGACCTGACTCAAAAATCTGGCAAAGCAGTTAAAAAATTGGCTAAAGTTCGAGTCTATGAATATGCTGGTTACTTTGACCACCTTATTGATTTTGATGCTTGATTTTGATGTTTGAGAAATATTCTTTTGGCTTGTTTACTTGATGCACATATTTCACGGAGAGTGTGAATCAAAGTAGCCTGCGTGTCAGGCGCTAGAAAGGGAAAGGGAAGGGTGAAAACGGGCGTGCGCAAAAAGAGGAAAGCCCTCTAAAAACTTGTTTTGCTTCGTGCGACAGCCTGCTTTTTATAGAATACAATGCAAAAGTGTTGGAAACAGTAATTTTGTACTACTCTAATATTCAAGCTATCCTAACATATAGTACTCTGATCATGAGGTCCCTTACACTTTTATGGTATTGTGAAATCAAGTTACATTATGCAGTTTTTAACCATTAACAAGTAGCTGATTTTGCCCATATTGTACGGTGCTTATTTGTTACCTACAGTGTACTGGGGTGAAAAACTGTGGAATATTTTGGGGTAACAACACATTGGGGTAACAACACATTATTCCCAGAGTGGGAATAACATTTATCTCTGAAGGAGTTTTATTAGAATCTTGTACCCAGGTAGCTTTACACTCACACTTAAATTATTCTCAGATTGCACCTCTGTTTGAGTGCACAGAAAGCCAGCTAAATAGACAAAGTAAATTACAAAGAGGAAAATTTACCATTGTACTTAAAATATTAAATTCAAGTTGTCCTTTGGTAATATCTTTTTTTTTAATTTTGTTTCTTCTCAGTGATCAGCTGTGACTAGTACATGTAATTATAAAAAGCAACTTTGGATCTTGAGGCATAGCCTCCTTCGCAGACGTCTTTGGGCTCATCATGTGTCCCTTCCCCATGAAAGTCTGCTGAACTGAACTACCACGTCCATTTGCAGCTGTTAGCCAATCATAGTTCGTTTTCCAATTGATGGAAAGTAGGACTTCAACCCCGGGATTTCTTTCACAGATGATGCACGTCAATTGGGTGTCGATTTCCATTCTTATATAGGTCTTTATTGATTTCTTCAAAACAAAGGCTAACGGCTGGCAAATGGAAGTGGCAGCTCAGTAAATCAGCAGACATTTGTGGGGAAGGAACACGTGAGTCAAGCCCAAAGATGTCTGCGAAGGAGGTTACTTCATAAGATTGATTTTCTTGGACTATATCTGCAGTCATGTTTAGAGCAAACATATATTAATTTTATGTCCACTACAAACTAGTTCAGCCATTACTCAAGACATTCCATTCAGGGTCTCCCCATATTGGACTCTATACACATAGGTTTAGGTGTTTTACTTGTTCTAAGCAGTTTGGTTTATATGAAAGTTTCACAGGATACTTTGGGCTATAATGACAACGTTAAATTACTTCATGCACTTATCATAAAGATGTACATTATACTGATCATGCCTGATGGCTGTAGCTCTTTATTGTGTGCATAAACATTTTTTGTATCCAATGATAATACAACTATTTGTACAGCAAGCAATATTCCAATATAAAGGAGAAATTCTGTAAGAAAAATTCATTTGTCATCAGGCTGATGTTTGAAGCATGTAAGACTATACATTTAACAATAATAATTATAGTATGGTGGAGTATGCTAATTAACAATGCCCATGGGTATTCTTTGCGTGAAAGACTAAGCGCCAAATGCTCGTAACCGATTTAAGAGAACGCAGAACGTTTCTGTTCAGTTAGACGTAATGCGCAATGTGTCGTTTTTGCTGAATCATAACACTCGACAAGCTCGCTTGGCACGAAAACAGTGCACAATATTCGTGGTTGACTTAAAAAAAAACAGCACACAGTAGCCTTGGTTAATCTCAGGTCAGCGCGCAAAGATTTTGTCCGACCTGAAAACAGCACTCACTCCGAAGAGATTCAGGGTTATTGTTGGGTTTAGGTTGGACTTAACATTAGGGCTAGAGCGTCGGCTAGGGCTAGGGATAGGGTTAGGGATAGGGTTAGGGACATGGTTAGGGTTAGTGTTGATGTTAACGTCAACGCTAGCGTTAAAGCGCGGTTGTTTGAGTCCGAATCAGCTTGACTTAAGGGTTCGTCCGAGTCGAAAACAGCGCCTAGTTGCCTTGGTTGACTCTAAGTTCTTTCGGAAAGGCTTTGGCCGATATAACACAGCGCTAAAGTCGGTTGTTTGTCTTAAATACAGCGTACATCTTAAATCCAGCGTACAAAAATCTCGGTTGATTCTAAATCAGTGCGCAAAAAGCTTGCCGACGGCTGAAAAATCACAAAATATTAAAGACGGCTGTTTTGACTTGAAGAAAATTTTTGCCAAGACAACTCCTATTGGTGACCTACAGCAAAAATTTGAGTTAATCAGATGTTCTAGAGCAAAAATTAAGAGTCCTAAGAGTACGCTGTTTTCCGTCATGTTTCGTTTACTCAGAACGTTGCGTTGCGTAGTAAATTAAAACTTGCGCGTGGTTTCGTCAATTGAAACGTTTTTGATGGATTCATTTTTATCGTCAAGTGGAAAACAATGGAATGAAAATCTTATAAAAATTAACGTAAATGACGACAGTGAAAGAATTTGACAGAAATACTTAGCTCTTTTGTGAAATTAACTTGGCTCCAAAACGTAAAAAAAATTTGCATTAAATTCAATCCCTTTATCACGCGTGATGGATTGTCTCATCACAATGACTGTAGTCGCGCACAAATGTTTATCTCGCGTGAGAATACTTTTTGCTGTACTTTATTAGCCTCCATAGAAGCAAAAAACCGAGGCGATCAACGCAAAAGTGATTTCTGTGTTAAAATTCGGCAGCGTGTTTACCAAATATTCATTCTCACTTGTTCATCAGTCACGGATATGTCACGAACCAACAAGCGCGGATGTTACGGCAATTCACCGGTTTCGCAGAGGTTGTTGGTTCGAATCCCGTACAAGCGGTTTTTTTTTCCGTTTTGTTTTGTTTTGTTTTTGTTTGTTTGTTTGTTTGTTTTTTTGGTTTCACTTCTGCTTAAGTTGTGTTCCTAACTGCGGTGATCGTTCACGTTATAATCCGTTGTTTACGTACATCTGATTCACACAGACGAATCGCGAGGAGTACCGCTTAATATTGCTTTGAATGTTTGCCGTGCGCGCCAATGCAACTCTTTTCCATGGATTGTGTTCAAGATACTCATCGAAAACGGGCAGACTTCACTTCGAGCCGAATGAATTTTCGGTAGCGTTTCCGAAGTTCGACCAACTATTTCACGGCTAACAGTAAAAGCAAGCTGCGATTTCATGTCACGATTGGTTTCAAAAAATGCGCTCTTCAAAATTAATGAACAATGGAAACCTCGGTGCAGCAGCTAGACAGTTTTCAAAGTTATTTTATAAGGTAGAGTTTTTACTGAAAACAAGTAATAATCTGCCCCAACCCCCCCCCCCCCCCCCCCCCCCGCGAGAGGTTTTGACTTCAGACAGCGCCCTGTTTGACCGCAATGAATTCTGGGATCATTGTCTGCTCCAAGTGCGAAGAACAAGAACTCTTCAAACATACACTTTTCGCCCTAAAGTCCAAAAACCACTCTCGCTTTCTTAGCTTTTAGCACCGCAACCTTTGAGAAATGGAACAAGACTAGCAACGACGCGCCGCTTTTGAGGCGAGAGTTATTTTCAGACTTTTTCCGCCTGGCTTCTACTCTGTACCCCAAAACGCTAATATCTCATCGTGATTTGGTAAGCACAGAGAAAACGCCAACTGGATTCTTTCAGAAGCGTTAAGAACTTGCGGATCTCCAGACTTTTCATGACGTCTTTAAATCACCAGGCGGGAAGGCAAACCGATAATGCAGTTAATACGTAGCGATCCGCAGCTCCAGCACTCACGTAAGTTTCGTATCCGATGAGCTTAATCGATGTTTTGACCGCCAAATTTATAGTCTACGTCACACTATCAAACAATCCTTTCTACCCGTCAATCATTTCACGTCCAGTTTTAGTTGTACTCCTCACAAATGTTCACATAATTCACGTATGAATATTAATACGGTACGCATACAAATGAGCTTCACTTCAATTGAAGGCCTCGGAGCATAACCATCCTATGTCGAATTTTGGGTTGTTTTTCGATTTTGCCGGGATTTGCCCGAATTGTTGCATGTAAACTGCAATTCGATTGAAAGAAGATGTAATGCAACTTGCAAACCACTCCCATGGAAGGTTGGTTTCTTGGTGTACGTAAGAAAAAAATGCATTTCTGGATTCTGGATGAATCAGTCAAAAAAAATACCATACAATGTGTTTCCATCGAATTGCAGTTCACATGCAGAAATTCAGACAAATCCAAGCAAAATCGAAAAACGACTCAAAATTCGACATAGGATGGTTTTGCTCCGAGGCCTTCAATTATTGGCTCGTGCTTTAGTTTGCATACAGTATATCAAGTTATTGTGCACTTCGAAAGTTTGGAGAGCACTGGCGAGAGCAACTCTACCTCTTTGAGTGTTCCCCAAACTTTTCAAGTGCCATTTGTTACTCAATAAAGTATGCACATTCAAAACATGAACCACTGTCTTTTATAACTTACATTGCCTAAAAAAATGTTATGGCTAAACCCGGGCAAATTGTTTAAACAGCAACCTGTCATTTTGAGTCTACTTGATCTGTACTGTTTTTGTACATGTCTAACGATAACATTGTTAACAATAAAAAATGCAAATGAATATTTAAGACTTTGAACCAAAAATATTTACAGTATCTTAGAAAGTTACTATGGCCCAGTCAATAATTTTTTTGGTTCTTTCAAAGTGTTTTAATTCCTTCCTGAATACTCAGAAATGCAAGGTCCCTGGCACCATTTGTACTCCTCTCGTTTCCATCTTCAGGAGCTAAAACTCTAATGTCACACTGCAGTAAACATAGTTCAATCATCTTCATAGCCTGCAATTAACAGGGACTTATTTAGCCGAGCGCCAAATGGGAGAGACAGAGCACAAAGCGCGACATGCCAGTGCAAAGCGTGAGACGAGGGGAAGAGGTAAATAAGTGCCTACTGCCAGTTTATTGTTCATGCTCTTCCAACCAATCCTCTGGTGATTGGAAAATGCTTATTGGTCAATTCATACCATGTGATGCTAATGTGAGAAAATACACCACGAATAACAAACATGGTGTGTGGTGACTGTGAGTTCAACGAAACTATCAAGCTTGCACTTGATTTCTTACCTTGCGTTGAAAGCCTGTATTGTGGTGTTGTTTTTATAAATTAAATTAACGCCGATGACCTCTCTCTCATTGAAAGACAGTAGGCAGCGCTGAACGCTATTTTGCTGTACTCCACAGTATTCTTTACAGCACCTTGTAAAACAGAGTAAAAGAACGGCATTTTCTGCTGAACTTCTTTCACAAAAGCAGAGTTTCTAAACTCAGCAATCAGTGCTGTTGTTCAGCGAATTCTTTGAATTAGCAAACTTTTTACACCCCATTGAAATTTTTACATTTAATTTAAGACACCTCTTGTGCAAGTACTTCAGTTTCCATGAAATTCATGATTGTAGACAGTTCATTCTTTTTTGACTTATAATTGCTTTCTGCTGCTTGTAGAACTATCGATGCCTGAAGTAGGCTTCTGCCTGCCAGCAATGCTCTGAAAAATCGCTAATTCTGCTCGGACAACTAAATGTGCAAGAAATCTGATAAGTTTCCTGTAAATGATTGAAAGCTTTTTCATTGGTCAATTCAAAAGTGACTGTCCATCGAATTTTGTGGGTGTTCCAAGGGGCAGAAGAGCATGAACAATAGACTGGCGACAGGGGCTTATTTTTCTCTCCCCTTCGTCTTGCGCTCTGCACTCGCGTGTCGCACTTTGCGCTCCATTTTTCCCTCTTGGTGCTCGGCTGAATAAGCACCTGTTTAATGCAGGCTATCATCTTCATCGACCAGTGTGCTTAAATTTAATTCAAGACATTCTTTTTTCCGTTTTGTTGCCTGATGTGATTTTTTATCGCAGTTAAGGCTGCTTGAACAAGAAAAAAATTATTTGGCAAAAATATGCTCATGTATTTTTCTGAATTTGCTGAAACATAGTTACATTTAAGAAGAAAATGTAGGCCTCCATATTTCTCAAAGTAATAATATGGTATGGCCTTCCAGGCATCACCCAAGTTACTTACAGTACCAATCCAAGCAAGCCATAGAGATTTTACCATAGATCTGAAGTTACTCCACCCCCCCCCCCTTCCCCTTCCAAGCCAGTTGTCATTGAGAGTGGATAAAACTTGTCTAATTATTAGTTCCCAAGGTAGTTCAAACAATTTAGTTTTTACTCAGAATGAGTTTGGGTTCAATATTTCTGTTTACTACGAAGTACTCCTAACAAATTTGACTAAATTTTGTCATTTTTTGCGGGTATCTACTACCTTAAGACAACCTTCTGAAAAGGCTGATACATGACTTTTCTTTAAAAAAATTAATTTTGTCCTTTTTATTTTTCCTTAAAAAAAAGAGAAGAGGTGACCTTTAAACTTCATTTAGCACCTTGTCCAGCACAGTGAGTATACATGTAGATGCAGTATAGGTTAATTGAGAAGCACCAAGGGATTTGGCTAAAAGGAATTTACCATGAGTGTAAGATCGCACGACCGACAAAAAATTAATTTTGTTTTTATTTTCTGAATTTTGGTGAAGAAGATAGCATCATTGTTCTTATCCACATTGTATGATAAATGAGTTCTTTGAAGTATTTTAATTGGGTCTTAAATGGCACAGAACACGAATATGTTTGTGTTCTTCTGCTTTAACTGATAGCCATTATCTACATCGCTTTGGTTTTATTCTTATTCAATTTTAAGCCTGAAATGGTTCCAAGTTTTTTTGTAGTGAACATTTAAGGGAATTTGTGTCACTTAAGTTAAGAGCGTAGTGTCATCAGCGAATTGAGATATTTTTACCCCTCAGTCTTGAGAGTTAGGTGATGAATACATGTACCTCAGTCTACAGTTTGGTTCTTGTCTGATTTTTAAAGCTAGTCGCTCCACCGCTAGCATAAACAGGGAAGGGCTTAGGGGCAACCCTGACGTATGCCTCTCAAAACTTTGAAATAATTTTTATCATAAAGCCGGCGTTCATAACTGCAGTGAGTGTTTCGTCACCATTATAGAGAACAGAAAGCCAAATTCTTATAGAAGGTCCAAAGTTGAAAAGTTCTAATTTTTTTGTTATAGCGGAGCTCCGGCGGAGCACCATACTTATAGAAACCCGTCAACTGCTTTTCTCATGGTAAAAATGGCTAGCGGTATTGCTCGTGGGCGCGTACGCACGACGACGACGACGGAGTCGCCCAATAATTAATAATATCCTAATAATAATCATAATAATCCAACATGGCGGCCATACTCCAGCTGATCACCTAGTTTACAGCATACATCCCATACATCTTAGATATAGGGCATCCGTGTCACGGCTAATTGACACCTGTCAAAACAAGGTTTCCGCTGACCAGTATCACGTGACCATATCGCGGGCTCAAGTTAGAGCTCATCGAGGTCCGCTGTTTTTTTGAAGTTGACCGCTGACCAGGTAATGGTTTTCAATTGGATCGCAGGCTCAAGTCAAGTTAATTTAACCAAAACGAGACACCCAAGCCACAACGAGGCTTAATATTTCGCGCGCTTTCTGCGGCTCGAGATTTCACATTCAGTTGGTGTCTTCATTTTGAGCAAAACAACATCATCTTCGAAGTTCAGTTTCTATCTCTTAATTCGCATAAAGGGCATAAAAATCAACAACTACTTAAAAGATACTCCGGAAGGTGAATTTTCAACTGGAAAATAGAAGAGCAAAAGGTTGTTCGCAGGAAATTCTTCAATTTTTGGATCCACTTCTATGGCGCCCGGATTGTGTGGTTGAAAAACAAAATGGTTTAACGCTTCAGGGCTTGTTCACTTTACCGTGACATCTTGCAGCTCACCAAGAAAGTTCTTAACAACTCACCGGCATTAATGGGAGGAACGAGTAGCTCACACTTGGTGGAAGAAGTTCTTTCTTTGAACAAACCGTTTGCTATTTTTGTAGATGCGAGTTTTCACTATAGTGGATGGATGCGTATTTTCAAGTGGTAGAAAGCTCGACAACACAGGTAACTTAAATAAATTGAAGCGTAGCATTTGGTTTAATCGTTGTTAATTTTGTTCAGGAAGGAAACTTGTATTTCTGTCTCGACTGGATATAAATAACAGTCTACTCGTTTTGGACACAAAGAAGTAGCTAGTCGAATTGTTTGTTTGTTGTTTCAAGCGAACAAGCGAACGAGTGATTTCCTCCGCTTGGCTGACTGCACATGTGTTTTCGGCGTCTGTTTCTGCAGTGTTAAGAACTGAAAGAAACGTTTGCCCTTATGTTATTAACATGTAATCGCAATGAATCCTCGAAAAATTAAGGATTAGTATCACTTATGTTTTGCCCGATGAGGGCAATTTCAGCAACTTTCTGAAAACTGGCACAAGTGATATTTACTCGGCCCCATGCGATTACCTATCCAAACTATCAGGATTGTTTTCGTTTTTCTCCTACGACATTTAAGCTATGTCTAAACTTAACGTACTATGAAAAATGTTTGTTAAGTCCCGGCTAAAAGATCAAACATTTTCTTCCATTATCGTGTTTGTCAAGCATAACGTTTGGTGGTTAAACGCAAAATAATGTTTGACCAAACACGGGACCAAGTGAGTCCAAAAAAAATTATTTTTGCATATTATTGCTGAAATTTTCGACGTTACGTGGCTCGTTTGGTTGCTTTTTACCGTTTGTGCACGATTTGTTTGTTGAGGTGGCTAAACGATCAAACATTTGTTCGTAGTGCGAAATTTTGGATGAACATGTTTGATTTCGATCAAACATGGAAAGCCATTTAATGCACTATTGTGAGAGGTGGCTAAACCGTCAAACATGCTCGTCCGACGATGTTGGATGAAAATATTTGATCATTCTTTGATTGCTAAATTTGTTTTTGAACAAACACACGCGTCGACTGTATTGTTTTCTTGTAATGTTTTGATGTTTTTGAACCGCGGTCAATTCCCGTTGACTGCTCTAAACATAAAATATTGGCGCAAGGAATAATAATCGTGGAGCTCCGCTGTTAGGCTTGGCTAAATCTATATATTAGCTTCTCTCTATAGAGTCAAAAGCTTTTTCAAAGTCTACAAAAAGAAAGATTCCTGAGATTTTTTTAGGCTGTGTTTATTCCATTAGATCACTTAAGAGTCTTATATTCTGACCGATAATTTTTATATCTATTCTTGACAAAACCTGTTTGGTCAGAATGTATTAATTTTGATAGAAAGATTTCTATTAATTTGTTTGGCAATAGCTGTCTTCGAGAGAATTCTGTTAAGTCAACGTTGAGCAGAGTTACAGGATGTTAGCTAGTTATTTCTGACAAGTCGCTGTGTTCTTTTAATAGGAGGTAAAGAAAATTTTCCTCTTTGTGAAACTGAATTTGGAGTTTTCCTTTCTGAAAGGCTTTGTTGTTAGAGTTAAGTAAGTTAAGTCTCTGCAGCATGCTATGTATGATTCAGTAGTTTGATTCAATTAACAACAAACTTCAAGTAAATGTGAAACCACTTTGAACAAAAATACTACATGTAATTAACTGAATTAGCTGTTTTCCTGCACTGCATATAATGGGGGAGACAAGTGAAAAGTGAAACAAAAATAATTTATACATGTATAATACATTATGATTAATTAATTGTTTCGAATGACTTTACAAAGGTATTTTCTCAGCTGGTACAATGTATACATTACCCAGGGGAAGTAGCAACTTAGACAACTCAAGCTCCTACATATGACTCTTCAGTATAGCCCAATAAGGGTCATTTTTGAAATATCTTTAAATTAGCCCCACAGTTGGCTTTAACTTATAGTGAGGTTCAGTATACGGTACATGTATAAATTCGGTTACATGTGAAATGTGACATTTACCAGTCATTTTTTGCTCCTTTAATTTAATCCTCAATTGCACGAATTTATGAAATGGCTGTTATTGGAGATAAAACTAACTGAAGGTTTTGCTGATTTACAAAACAACAAAAAGCTGAAACAGTAAGGTAATTACAGTGTTACAAGTCATTAGAGAGATGCTGTCAGGTACTGCTAAAACATTGAGGTTTCTGCAGTATTTGCCTTCCACTGCCAAGGCCCGGTTTAGTTTCTGCTGCACTGCCCCTTTTATACATCATAGGGTTTTCTTTGTTTTAGTGACCAAAAGGGAATATTGTGATCTGCAAGCTGGACAAGTTCTAGTTTGTTCTTAGAGATTAATCATAAAGGAACTGCTTTAAAAAGGTCCTGAATTTTTCTTTGCAATAGACAAAAATATAATTACTGTCAGTACAGTGTATTCCCTGTTGTGGAGAGTCTCAACAGCTATTGACAGGCTTTCGCTGATTATTTCATTGACAAGATTGATCGTATCCATGCCACACTAATAGAGAAGAATTCTGCGCAAGGTAATGATGCTAATGATGTGACTCTTGGTAACCACGTGGAATGTAACTCTGTGTTTTCAGACTTTATTAATGTCAGTTACGAAGACATCAAGGGACTTGCATTGAGATCTATAAATAAATCCTGTGTACTTGATCCTCTGCCTGCAGTGGTAATGAAGGAATGTTTCAATTTACTAACACCTGTGTTGACTAATATAGTGAATACATCTTTATCTACTGGAGTTATGCCTGATGTCTTGAAGATTGCAGCTGTGACCCCGACTTTAAAGAAACATAATGCTGATTTCACTAAATATGAAAGTTTTCGACCTATTTCTAATTTGAAGTTTGTGTCCAAGCTTGTGGAAAAAGCGGTATGTGTTCAGCTGACAGATTATATTACATCTAATGGTCTTTCGGAAACGTTTCAATCCGCATACAAGTCATTTCACTCCACTGAAACGGCTCTACTGAGGGTTCAAAATGACATTCTTTGTGCTTTAGATCGTAATGAGTCGGTCATATTGGTACTTTTGGATCTGTCGGCGGCGTTTGATACAGTGGACCATACTCTTCTAGTGACAAGGCTGTCTACTTGTTTTGGTTTTCAAGGAACTGTGCTTAAGTGCTGAAATCATACCGTCCTGTCTTCACGTAAGCTGTTTGTTAAAGTTGGGAATAGTCATTCTTCACAACGTGCATTGAAGTGTGGTGTCCCTCAGGGATCAGTTCTGGGCCCTTTGTTGTATTATTTTGTTATACACATCACCTATTGCAGACGTAATAAATGATCATGGACTATCATACCATCTATATGCTGACGACACCCAATTATATATTACCTTTAAATCTACCAGCTTGAATGACATCCAACAAGTGAAGTTGAGAGTGGAATGCTGTGTGAGGGACATTGATGAATGGATGATAAGAAACTATCTTAAACTAAACCAGGACAAAACGGATCTTGTAGTCATCAGTTCCAGATTCCATCCTATGCCTGACATCGGTCACATTACTGTTGGTTCTGAGTGCATTGCACCTTGTGACTCTGTTCATAATTTAGGGGTTCAGTTTGATAGCATATTTAGTTTTGAGGAGCACATTAAGAACATTTGTAAATCATCATTCTATCATTTGAGAAATATTGCTAAAATCCGCAAGTACTTAAGCCAAGATACATGTGAAATCTTGGTCCATGCATTTATTAGTTCGAAACTTGATCACTGTAATTCCTTATTACATGGCCTTCCTAAGTATCTGTTAGCTTAAGACTACAGGCAGTTCAGAATGCTGCAGCTCGAGTTGTCACACTGACACCGAAGCATGATCATATAACTCTTATTTTAATTAATCTTCATTGGTTACCAGTTGAGTTTAGAATAACTTTTAAAGTCCTTTTATTGGTATACAAGGCCCTTCATGGCCTTGCACCTTCTTATATTTCTGACCTTTTGAATTTTAAAACATACTCTAGGTCATTGCGTTCTTCATGTAAAGAATATTTAGTGGTTCCAAGAAGCAGATTGAAAACATATGGAGACAGAGCTTCTCTATTGCAGGACCTAAATTGTGGAACGATTTACCTCTAGAGATTAGGAAATATGCTTCAGTGGCAACTTTTAAGCAATCCCTTAAAACGTTTTTATTTAAGTTAGCATATAAGTTATGAGATTCCTTTTGTTTTAAGATGTTTTTGATTTATATAGTAGATAACTTAGGCTATATTTAAATTATATTGTATATTGTAGATATTTTATAATTTAGATTTTTTTACATTCCATTTTGTAATTAGGTAGCGCTTTGGACAATTATTGGATTTTAGCGCTATATAAATAAAATTATTATTATTATTTTATTATTAAGTACATTGTATAGAATAGTCTATAATTTTAGTCATGAAACGATTACTATCTTTAGGCTCTATATTTAACAACCACTAGACTAATGCTATTCAAAAGTAAAAACAGGATACCTGATTGTAGCAGCATCTACTGTTTTGTGGCTTAATTGAAGCTTCATTCTCTACTCAGTACCTTAACCAATGAGACTAGCTGGCACTAACACAGCGTAAATGATATACATGTACTTCTGAACTTGTCAGGGAAGTTCATTCAATGGTACTTTTGAACTTGAACTTTTGAACTTTTGAAGTTTATGACATTGTTGCAGGTAATTTCATGGACATGTATGTCTAGCGTACCCCCAGTGAACCGTTTGCAAGGCATACAACTTTACATAGGCAAATATTGTCACATCTCACTGTGTCATTAAGCATGCTGGTGTCACCGTGCACACTACAGTGTATACATGTATGTTTTTGTTTTAGACTTTGTGGGTTTGAAGAACAACTGTTTACAATTCACCTGAATATTTATCAGATCATGACTGGTCAAATACATGTAGTTAGACTAATTTTTCCTAATATTTATGAAAAGGCATCTTGTCCATACTCAGTTTGAGTTGAAATGGAAATTTTGTTAGGCTGGCCGGAACCTTCAAAGCTGATCATCAACTGTACTGTACTGTACTGAAAAGCACCTTTTGATTGAGATGAAAAAGTGTTTCTGTTGTCCTTAATGTAGAACGTTTAAAGAATATGCTACATGTGTATTTCTGCGCATGTATTAACAGCTAGCATATTACATGCTGGGGAGCAGGGAATTTGCATAATGGTGAGAGCACTCACCTCCCACCAATGTGACCTGGGCTAGAATCCTGCATGGATGATGCCATAAGTGTGCTGAGTTTGTGTTGGTTGTGCGACCCAGCTCAACGAATTTTCTCCAGGTACATACAGCTTATTTAAACTGGCTGTAGGCTGTACTGCTCCAAGAGCCCTGTATATGCTTTCAGTTCGACCTTGTTTTTTTTCTGTACTTCTGTACTGTACTTTGTTGTTGTTGATATTTTATTAAATTTTACATGTCGCTTGGTTGTAGTTGCTGTTGACTGCCATTTTTTGTTTCAAGAAACTGATGTAGTGTCTCCATAGAGATCAACAGCAGTCCAAGAAACGGTTATGAACTCGCATGGACTCAGTGATAACATTTTGTGTTGAAAAATTCGTGAACATTAAAAATTTCATTACTGTGGATGGAATTACGAGCTACCAAGACGAAAACAAGGATCATCTTTCACTCAACGTTTTCATCAAAATTCTACTTTAAAGACTGATAACAGACTATAAAAAAATATTTATAATTTTCAACTTTTTGCTTGTGGCAGTTACCCTTTCACTGTGCATGTGTTTTAAGAGTTGCAAATTATTTTTGTTTGCAGTTTTCATATATAAAAACATAACTTGACTAGGTGGGTTACCCTTAGTTGAACATGTAACCACTTTGATGATTTTTGTCAATAAATGCACAGTGTATGAGCTGACTTTGGCTGACCTTCAATTTCCACGGTACAAATTGGACATACTGGGCAAAGAAATCATACACCTCCCTATTACAAGCTCCAAAGACAAAAAATCCCTGGCGGGACCAGTGAATTAATTAAACCCATGTTACCTTCTGACTGACGTGTTGAAGGTCCTTTGTGAGTAGACTTCTCTTGGGCTTTGTGGTCTAAACATGATGAATACATTTTGCTTGCATTGGTTGGTCATTAACCAGTACTCCAATACATTACTTGCATGCTGTACAGAAGTATCTGCTGGTCAGGATACATTAATTCACCGAAAAATACATCTGTAAAACTGAGCCACTACAAGAGCAACTGGATTTCAAAACGAAAACTGAGGCTATACAGTGTACAGCGATAAATAGGCTTCAATCTGCAAAAATATCATGCTTTCTCAATATAAAAATAATGTGCTTCCATAAACTGTGCATCGAGACATCTAATGTACTATAAGGAACTTTCCTCAACATTTGAAAATTCCTATAATTTTAGGTCTGACGCATACATGTACCTGCACGTAAATAGCAGATCGACATTCTGTCTTTTTGGTGGATTTTTAATTCTCATCCAAGCAAAAAGACCAAGATTTCAGCAGGCTGACCGTAGATGAAGTCAGAATAATTGAAACAGGAACATTATTTACCCAATAGCATACATTTTAAGTTTAGTTTTCATGATATGCCTACTTGCTGGTTTGTAAATTGAGAAACTTTCTCAATTTACAAACCAACAGTAATGGCGATTCAAATGAAACATGTATACTACAAGTGAAGCAGATGTAATGCAGTGATTCTGCTTTATCAGTCGATAAAGTTGATGTAGATGTAGATGTAGATGTGCACCAGTTTGTGCTTGTTTTGAATGTGTAACCAGACATCACTATTGCACTCTTTTAACCGTAAATTGTTCAGCCGAAACACAACAACTACGACCTTCGGGAGAAACATAAACTGCTATCAGGCATCGCTGTTACTTACCTGCAGGATAATCGTGATCCTCAATAATGCATACCACCAGGGATTCGGATTGAATTTCTTTTCCATGGCTAGTCGCGAGGACTTCCAAGGGGTGGTCTGGTGCCGCTTTGTCGCTCGATTACGACTGTGTCGCTTGTTTCGTTAGGGAAAAATGTCGCTGTCGCAAAGAAAACAAAGAGGAATGGACAGTGAATTCTCGCTGTCGCAAACTGTCGCGTTGCGTCAGCGGTAACTAGTCGTCTCGCCACCAGAGAACTCGCCATCAATAAGTAATCAAGGTCGGTAGTGGGGCGAGCGTTCATGACGCTCATAAAAGGGGACGACTTTTTACGGTTTATAGTGGTTTTAGGTCCGATTCAGACGGCTTTGATTAAGACGGCGAACTTTTCATGAGCTGAACTTAAAGCATAATTTATGAGTATGCTTTCATGTAAGCAGCTCTGAACTAAGTTCAGAATTAAGGTCGATGTCAGGCCTTTGTGTGATAGTTAATGCTACTCGTTAAACTTTAAAAAAAGGACGCACTTTGACACGTATTACTCATATAACGCTTCTAAAAAAATAAATTATGTCAATTTCTCGACTTTATTTATTGAATGGTTGGTGACTTAAATTTTTACTTGCGTGACCTGCCCACCGCACGTACCTCACGCGGAATAAATTGGGTACCAGTTACATGTACTTTGAACTGATCCTACTGTATTCGCACTTATAACAAAGAGTGGCGATGGTAAATCCGTGACTTTGCGACACAGTTTCAGTTTCAGGTTAGTTTATTCTTTTTTGCACTATTTACAAACATTTCTACATTAAAGTGCATTACATGGGTAGAGAGATAAGTCAGCAAACTAAATTACTGATGAAAAGCAAATGTGCGCAGTGACCCTTGTAGCTTAAGCTTTCGAGTAGGTCACGGTGAGTCCACAGTTTTTTCTCTGCGAACCCGACGCAATCGTTTATGATCGCTTAAGAAGTCAAGACACCGAGACGGCTTCACGCAGAATTTCGATACAAGATGCGAGATCCGTGAAATTTGCCAAAATGTTTTGCGAGACACTTATTTTTGGAGACACCTTTCAACGTACCTGATACCTGAATGTTGCTAAGGCTAAATATTAAGCCTCGTTTATATACGTTTGTGTCCAGTCACAGTCAGTGAGTGAAGCCAGTTCAGGATGGGAAGGAAAGCTAAAGCGCCTTTAACCAACCTCGAGTCCACAAGCATGCATGAACGCAAGCAGAAACGAACGAAAGAACGATCGATGATTGGAATAGCTTGAACTAAATAATCGCAACTTTAGGCGTAACTGATTCATCCATCCATCCGTTTTTAATATTGTATAAATTAAACATTGATTGTATTTTAGCTGTAAATAATATATTTTACCTTTGCTTTCTTACCTAGATGCACGGCTCTTGTGAAGAACAAGAATTGTAAATTTTTGAACGAAACTACCGTGATGAAATAAAGTTTTCCATCCATTCATTCATCCATCCATCCACGCTTTGGCTTTGATATAGGAAAAGTATGACAAAATTGTCTTCTAAGTTAGCAGAAAAAACCATGATCTTTCAAAGGCTTAAAACTGTTCAGCTTGCGGAATCCCCTCTGAAGCTCTTATATCGGTATACCAAGATTTAGCGGATAATAAATAATCCAGGAAAATTGACTCCGGACTTTTTGCTAAATGCGCACACAGAACACACCTTTGTCTAAATATGATCGTATGCAACAACCCATAATAAGTTTCTTCATATTTGTACCCCCCCCCCCCCCCCCCTTCCTCCCACTGGGGAATGTTGATAGCGAATGAAACAATTGTACATCGTCAAATGCTTCAGTGGATCAACATTACATTTTTATTTTTAGGAGGGTTAGGGAAAAGTGGGTTAGTGACCAGAGGCCCGTTTCTCGAAAGTCCCGAAAACTTTTCGGGCCCGAAAAGCAATTCGTAAAACTGCAACTCCGTTTATCCTAAAAGCTGGTAATTTAGTATGTTTTCAAGGTGAGAAAGAGCAGTGTTATTGCAAGATTTGATGCCTAAAGAGGTCTTCGTTTTAAAGATACAGTGGGAATCATGGTACCCGAAATAGGCCCGAAAAGTTTCGGGGCTTTCGAGATCTATTCTTTAGCGTGATTGTTTTGCGCAAGTGTCCCAAACAGTCTGGCTAATGATGATTGACCGAATTCGGTGTTATAACATATATTTAAAATTTTATCATTTCTGGGCAGTTTACTGGGTTGCTTCTATCTTGATCCTGAAGATGGCTTAGTGCGGAAACGTTCGGTTTTTTTACTTTTTAAGATCTTTTAGTCAAAAAGAAACATTCCTTAAGTTTCCGGCGCTTTTTTGTAGAACAACTGAGAGGCGTGTAAATGGTTTGAGACTATTTTAGGGCCTGAACAAATTACTTTGTCGGTGCGTTTCCACTCTTAAGTTTCGCTTTGGAGTACAAATCTGTGTCAATTTAAGAAGTTGCTTTGTTCCTTACTGTTTATTCTAGGATTTAGAACCAAATAAAGGCACCCTATTTAAGCGGTGGGATATTAGAGACAAAATACCAGTTTTCCTTATAAATTTTCGTTTCCTTTTCGTTCTCTCGCTTTGGTCACCAGAGAGGCTTTAAAAAATGATTTGAGACAGCGTCACCGATTGTGTTATTACTTAAAATTCAGTAGACAACAACCATTGTTTACTTGACCACGTTTCTCGCCAACATTTCTCACTACCGGTATCGCGAGGTCACGGGTTCATTTTCTATTGTATAAGACCACCTTAAATTGCGATTATTTGTTGTGTTGACTTGTCGATTGGGTGTAAAATTTTGTTTTACTAACCTCAGGGTGACAAAAAGCAGGTAATCATGAGATAAAAAGTTCGGTCTGACAAGAACAGCAAAACTAGGTTACATTTTCTGTCAACCTAAATGCCGTTCAGTTGTTAGCCGGTGCCCTGTTAGTGTACATCATGAAGCAATAGCTATCTTTCGTGATACTATATTTCAGGTCGCGTAGAATTAAACAAAACGGCAATAGCAATACACATAAAAGAGCAACAATCCTATGAGATTGAGAGTTATCATCCTCTGCCAACTAAGATTGATATACCACGTATCGTATACTATATGCCTTGTTTAGTAAACTAACGGGGACCAGAAGTGCGATTGACAACCATTGTCTAGCTAACACACAGGCAGTCATTTAAAAAAGACTGTGAAATTGCTAATGATTTACTAAGCCAATAATTTATCACCGTGCCGTCAAACAAAGAAAGTGAAAGCTGATTTATTAATTTTTCGTTTGTAGGAACTTGACTGCCAACCAGTTGAGGGACCTGCCCAAAGGTGTTTTTGATAACAATACAGAGCTGAGAGGACTGTAAGTGCATCTCCTGTTTACGCCTCCAAAGCGATAAGGACTGTGTGAGACTGAACTTGAGGAAATGCATGAAGGCGGCATTGGACATTTCGGGACATTTGATAAATTTGTTTAGCAAGAAGGATTTAGCCTTCTCATGAAAATTTCCAGGTGGTACCGGCAGTATTAACTAATTTCGAGTCGCGCGATTTATAAAGTCGTTTATTGAATGTTATGAGTTGTTATTGCATGAATTTTAGAGGCTAGTCATGACGACTTATTGGTTGTGAATTATATCCATTTTTTTTGGCGAGGCATTAGGTTGTGTTCATAATCTTCAAATACCGCACTTCCTCGAGTAAGAGCCCACGCTCTTATAAGCACCCTCCCCCGATAAAGCGCCCTACTCCCTCGGCCAAAATGATCAGGGAGCTTTAGCAGCGACCACGGCGATGGCAACGAAAACGTTGTTTCAAAATCTGACTTTTCTTTTTTCTAACTCTTTCGCGAGTATCCCAATTTGTTTAACTTGGAAAATGCTGCACAACTCTTCAGGGACTATATTACATGTACTACGAACGGCGTTAAAATAAGGAAAAAGAATGAAAAAAATTACCGTCATGCGCTCACGTTCAAGAAAAAACCTAAAATTTAGTCATTTCACGTTGTTGTTTTGCGGTGAACGGCAAAGAAATGTACCAAAATGTAAAAAGCACGTGCACAGCGATTGTTTTTGCTAATTAAACCCATTGTTTTGTGGCGTTCTCGTTGCCGTTGCCGTCCTCGTTGCTAAAGCTCCCTAATTAGTAAGCGCTTCTCTCGAATAAGCGCCTCCTCCCCTCCCCGTTCCTTTCTTGAATGGTAGGGATATACAAGGAAAACCTGTTCCTATTTTCACTTTATTTATAATCGTTTAAGCTTCAACTACACCGGCATCAGTACATGTAGAAAAACAGTTTATTTTCCGTTAAGTTGCTTCCAGTTATTTCCACATCAATGTGTTTTAGAATTCTTTTATGGGCATAATCCAAAATAAACTTACAGTTCGTTGAAAGAAAAAGATAATAAGCGCCCTCTTTAGAATACCTCCACTCAATCCTTTTATAGCCGAAATTTTAAATAAGCGCCCGTGCGCTTATTTGAGGAAATACGATAAATCAGCAGCTGCAGCCGATGTTTCCGTACATAAGCTGATATGGGACCCTTCTCCCATACGGGGTAATTTTGTTATCGCTTTTTGGTATTTCCTACTTCTCTCCCTATTCGTGAAGAGCAAGTTAGGTTTGGGTCAAGAGATATATCTTGTTTTCCTTCGTTGTTAAGTTTGCCGATATTGTTCATTCGTCACATACCGGGAAGAAAAAGAAAAAGAAAAACAAGCAAACAAACAAACAAAAATGTGGCAGGACATTTGGTTTTGTGTGTCACTCTTCCTTCCATTTCTCTGTTGTGCTAAGGAATCTTACTGGAAATAATTTGTAATCCCATTCGAGATAACACATCAGTATTCGGCGAATATCTACCGAGTTTACCTTCATGAGCCAAAACTGGATGTTTGCATTTGATCAGTCTCTGAGTGCAGCCGAAAGGCATTATTCTTTCCTCAAGTAATGAGCCGAAGGACAGCCTGTAATAAAATTAGTTCCAATACATATGTTGAACTGTAATAAATACTTTAAAAGGCTTTGCATGATTAGTCACTCTTGATAGAGAAAGTCAACATGATGGGAAATTGCTACCAACCAGCAATGGAAGTAGCACTGCGCATCAAATCTCAGGCTCAGATCACAGGGGAATTTAAATCCAGAAACTCGCCAAAATGTAAAAAACATTCTGCAGACATTCACTTTTGGAATACCCTCGGGCGAAGCCTAAAATGACACGTCTAACAAAATTCCCAATTTGTTTGGAGGGGGTAGGGGTTGGGAGTTCCACTGTCTGTTCTGTGGCCTTCATCAACAACAATTATTTAACAATTATCCTGCGGAATCGCGCGGAATAGACCTTTTTCATAATGGCGGACGATTTTAATTATTCTTTTGTATATGTGTTAATTAGCCCTACTAACCTCACTTTAATGAAAAAATTCTATTGAATTTTGCACATGCTGACGAGGCTAGTAGGGCTCATTATCATAAGAATAAGAGAATAATTTGTCGGGCGCCATTATGAAAAGGGTCTATATCGTCTGATACTTAGCCGACGAGGCCGTAAGAAACGTGGGCTAAAATCAGGCGATATTCCGCAAGATTGAGCAGGATAATTGTTTTATTATTCAACACATTAATGACAAAGCACAATTAACAATGCTCTACATGTTTATTACAAAAAAGCTAGAAAATCCACCAGTTTTCTCCGCGACGATGAAAATTACGTATATTGCAGGATATTTGTTGGGTGCGCGCGACGAATATTGAGCGCGCTATGACCATGTTTGGACATGGTCATAGTGTGTTGAATAATAATTAACAATTATTCACTGAAGTGAAGGTGAATAGTGGTGGATATTTGCCGAGCCGCTTGAGGTAAGTATCCACCACTTTCACCGACACCGAGCTGAATAATTGTTTTGGTATATACCACACAAGCTGAATAACTAGCGGACCAAAACATTACTTTATGTGCGACAATATACCGACAAGCGGTCGGAAATTTTAAAATCTAGCGCGCCGTCTGCTCGAAGGTGAATCGTACTTTGCTAATAACCTCCGAGTTAACCAATAAGAGCGCGTGAAAAACACTATTCACTTGTGTGGTATATACTAATAAACACGAATTGGCGAGCAGTTCAATTATTCGGCTGAGGCAAATAATTGATCTGCTAGACACTGGCAAATCACGATATTTTCCGAAAATCGAGTTCAATAATAGTTTTATCATTCGATCACCGAGCTTGGTTTTCATACTTATTTTCGGGAAAAGTGAAACGACTTGCGATTTTTCACTGGATTTGAAGAGTTTGGACGCGTGGACACAACTACGCATGAGCAGAATATTTTTTGCAGCAAAATCACAGTAGGACGGTACTGCGCACGAGCACTCCGTTATTTGTAGGCGGATTTTTGGTAGGTCACGTAGTAGGCTCTGGGCCAATGAAAAGGAAGGGAAAAAGTATCGAATGATAATTACCATTAGTATATACTAAAACAGTGGATAGCGTTGAAGGCGCGCTCTGATTGGCTAGTCAAACTCAGAATATCCTTTGCTATTTACCTCCGAGCAACTCGCGAGTTTCGTGCTCCCTCGCGTGAATGTTTGCATCCGTGACAAGCGAAAAAATTATCTAAATTAACGACGAAACAGTCCCTGAAAACACAAAGAAAGCGACTAAATTTTGTTTCGCCGTGTTTAAAGGTAATGGTTTATCAGTTTTAACCCGGAGTTTATCCATAAAAACCAATGAGAAGGGTTTTGTTTACAAATGCAAGTTAATCTTGCGTAACCTCACTTGTTCACTTGAAAACCAAAGTTGAATGATATTTTTTACAGAATGGTTTCAAATACAGAGAGATTTTGCAACTCCATTTGAAGAAATGTCGCCACCAGAACTAAACAAATGTCTTCAGAAATTTCATCTGTCAACGAAAAAACGGGCGGCTTATTATTTCAATCCTTTGCGCGCGGAAAAATATTGCAATCGTTGCTAGAATATATGAATTAAATCAATTTTTGTGGTGTATATTATCTCACTGTTTTAGCATATACGCGGCTCGGTAAATATCCACCACTAGCCACCTCCACTTCGGTGAGTAGTTGTTAAATATTCATTGACTGAGCCTAAGAAGAGTAATTGTTTTAGAATAACTTTCAAAGATACTAAAGATCAATAAAAGAAAAAGTGAAAAACAACACACAGGTAAGGTAAAATAGTTACCTCTACTCTAGAATAAAGTAAACAGAAAACTGATACAGAACCGACGCTGTGAGTTATGCACCTCGTTTTAGTTGCTAATTCCTGCCTGCCGCAAAAACATTTGTAGCAATCGTATATATTATCCGTAGGTTTTGGTCGAAGTAAGGCAGCGGCCGTTATTTCTATTAATTAGTGGTTTCTGAAACTTTTCTTAACAAGGTTTAGTTATAAGTGTCTCGCAAACTATTTCTGTCCACTATTTTCTTTTCAAACCTCTCGAGTCTCGAGTATCATTTGACAGCAACAGTATGGAGAGAGACTTAAATATTGTAAACGTGCAATGAAATCCTCAATTCACCACTGGCCGCGGTGAACATAATGATAACATCAAACGTTAATGTTCCTAACCCATGATATCGAACAAAACAGCGAGATATGTGCGAAAAAAGGGGTAGGAGATGAAGCAGTCGAGTTTGGCCCACCCTTAAGGCAGTATTTGAGGAAAGGTTAATGCACAGCAATAAACATCTGTAAAGATGTTTAAAAGAATTATATTTCTCTTTCCTCGTTTAAGTACATTACAGAACTGAAAGATCACTGCTTAACTGCAAGACTTCCATACTGAGCATGTTTGCAAGGGCTCAGATGCAACTGAGAATGTTTCTTCTGTTTTCCCTTGCGTTTTGATGGAACATTATGTAGGGGAACTTGAGTACGTCTGCGTTCTCACTTGAATACTATTGTGCTCGGACTTCCCCAATGTTTTCGTAATTAGCGACAGTGTTGCGAGAAAACGTGCATTTTATGCAAACCCATTTGTTACTGCTACAAAGGCTTTCGGAAAGTCAACGTCGCCAAATTCAGGGGGTGTTTACATGATACCGGGGCGACTTTCGCCCCGGCGCCGAGTTCACTTCGGCTCCCTCACGTAGCTCTGTATTTGTTTACATGATACCGTCGCGAGATTTTGCGCCGGAATGAAAATTCGCGCTCTGGTGCAGGAACCGGGGTGAACTCGCGCCGGTGCGACATGACATTTTTCGGTGGTATCATGTAAACGAATACAGAGCTGCGCGAGAGAGATCCGGAGTGAACTCACGTCGGGGAAAAAGTCGCCCCGGTATGAAACTCGCATCGGTGCGAGTTTCCTCATGTAAACAGCCCCTTTGTCCACCTGCTGAGAACAAACAAACTTTATACGAGAGGAAGCTGTCAGTAAGCCACGCTCAAATTCCTATCTTGTGCTTAGCAGTTCATACAGGTAGTTTCCGCTGTGGATTCTGTTAGCACGCGCGCTGCTTTCTGGCCGCAAAGAGTCCTCAAGGCGATTGTTTGGAGACTTTCCCAAGCTTCCTCATATTTATTCCTAGTTATGTTTCTCCTTGCCTGCCGCGCTCGCTGCGCATAAATTAGCTGTTATTCTACTGTGAAGGACGATCGAGTCACTAACATGCATTCATCAATAGTTTTAGCTACCCGGAGTTTCCCATCTTGACACCGGTTCGTTAGACCGCCATCGGCGTAAATTTTGAAATTATAAGACCCCGGTTGAACGATCAAAAATTTTCGTGCAACATCGTGTTGGAAGAAGGTGTTTGAACATCGAAAGGGCTTTCCATGTTTGATCTAAGTCAAACTTTTTCAGCCAACATTTCGCGTGAGGTTGATCGTTAAGCCACGTCTTCCAACAGGCCCGGGGGGGGGGGGTATTCCCTAAAATGGCCTATACGGAGAGGCTCCGCCCGAAAGGGGTGTCTTTTTCACGCTTCAGGTATATGAAAGGGTACTGAGGAATTTCAGGAGTCGAACTATATGAAAGGGTAGGGAAATCTGTCATTGAGGTATTTAAAAGGGCCTTTCATTAAAATATTTCGAACACACATACCTCATGACTGTACTGTTTTAATGGAAGGTATACGAAAGGGGTACCTTTTCTGTCAAAAATGGTATATAAAAGGGTAAGGAGTCGGACCTCGGGGCGGAGCCTCCCCGTATTGAAATTGTTTTAGTACCCTCCCCCCTTCCCCCTCCCCCTCCCCCCTCCCCCGGGGCCAACAGGGCTGGCGTGGCAACAAATTCAAACAGATAACGTTGTAATTTCAGCGACCATTGTCAAACTCACTTGTCACTTTTTTGGTCAAACATTGTTTGTCCATTTTAATAGACCTCTGACCTCTGTGTTTAGGGAACGTAATGTTGGAAGAAAATGTTTGATCGTTCACCCGGGGCTTAAGACTATTTCGTGCGTTTGAAGGTAGTCTGATCCGAAATCAGGAGGGCAAAATCAAACATTAAAACATGAATATTTCTCAAACTTTTTATATTGCCAAATGGATTGTTTGCAATTGAAACCGGGTGTCGGCAGTTATTTCAAAGGAACGACAATCATACAGCACGCAAATAGAGACAGAAAACGCATACCTTTATTAATCAAAATCGTAATTACCTTTCTGCTAGTATGCTTCACATAAAAATGGCCTGTTCAAAACAGGTCAAAAATTACATATATATCACTCGGTTTGCTGCTGATCCTGTAATGGCGTATCAAGCTCCAGCCTTCTTGGCTGTTTGCTTGTTTCGTTTTTTAGGAGTCAGTAACAATTTATTATAGTTGTTGACTTCCTGAGAATGGTAGGATCCCTTTCATCGGCGTTGATCTCTTAAGGGGGGACTAACTTAACTACAGACTTAGCGTTGTTGCCAAGGGATTTGTGCGGATTGTATTTGTAAAACACGGTTTTTCGGTGTTTTTGCCACTATATTGGTGAGACGTGCGAAGAGGTGAACATGTAAAATTGATAAATTGCTATTGCGCATGCGTAACTTGCCCCAGGCCCCAACCGCGCCTTAGAGAGAAAAATCCCTAAAACTTGAAGAACATTATGTGAAGTTCCGATTGTTTTTGCCAATCGGAGATTTTCCAGCCTTCTTTACAAGCCTACTTAACCCATTGACTACCGCAGGTTTTTACATTTTCGGAGTGATTTTCCACCTATAAACGATGAATAGCAATTCGTGACTCTTTATTTGAACTACCAGGGAAAAGTGGTGCTGTCCTAAGCCACTGGAGGCTCAAGGTTTCTGAAAGCGTCATTTTGACGTAGCTATTTTTTATCCGTGAAGCGACAACAATGGCCCAAGTTCGGTTTTCTTGCGATTTCTGCTAAATTTACAGCGATTTTTCATCTTTAGCGGCTGCCTGATGAGCATCATTAAGCGTGACGGTAGTTAAGAGTCCACTTTCTCAAAGAATCGAGCAAGGTGATGTACTTTGTTGTTGAATTTGGCTTGTTACTCGACGAACTGGGAACTTGGCCGGTCGAACACTTAGTACCTTTGGGACTCGACTATTGATGAATTTCTCGACCTACCGCCACATATTTTGGAATTTCTGTGTACTGAAGATGACTACGAGCAGGAAATTTTGGCGGTAGGTCGGAGTGGCTGTAGACTTAGTTTATGTGTGAAAGAATTGGGGGAAGGAACGGGCGCTGTCAAAAATTCTCGTTAGTTCCCAGCATGCAATGCGCTCAAGATGTTGAAAATGTCGGGAAGGCCCGAATGCACTGGAACAAAAGGCTGTATCTACGCTCGGGAGAAGAATATGAACAAAAAAAGTCATTTCTAAGCTAGGAAAAGGACTGAATTTTGTTATGATGGTTGAATTTTGGTTTTTGGACGATGATTTCCCTAAAAAACATGAAGGCAAAAAGGGGCATTTTTGTCGTTTCTCTTTGACGTTAAAAACGGCCAGTTTCGTTCTTGTCCAAACTCAAAAGGCCATATTTGGTAAAAATCGCTACGTTTCTTGCATTTATTGGATATCGAAATTTAAAGGGCATTCCATTTCGTGCTCACAACTAACAGTTAAGGCAATATTCGTGCGATTGAGAAAGTTGCAATGTTTTGAAGCATGGGATTTTTTTACGGCCGGTTTTGGCCGGCACGGGTGCCAATGGGTTAAGCGATTGTTGTTAACGTACATAACTGCAATGATAATGACGAAATGGTCTGAATTTGCGTGCTTATGACGTCATAAATCTCACAAAAACGCGAATTTCCAAAAAACGATACGTAGAGTTTTGCACCTTGGCGATCGTTAACCATTGGCACCATTTTCGATATCCAGAAATGTACGCCACTCGAGTTTTAGGCCTTTTTCTGTTCTGGTCACGTGACTTACCAAATATGGTTGTGACTCGAAAATCCTGTAGACCATAGTCAGACAGGACTCGAAAATCCCACAAGACTCGAAAATCCCACAAATCCATAGTCAGACAGATTGCCTGTGCAAGTTAGGGTTTCCAAGATATGAGGGTTGGGAACTTTCCATAGCAACAATGTTAGCTCATTTTGTAGTTAAGTTAGTCCCCCCTTAAAGAACGGAATAAAACTTGAGACTCAAGTCTACAGGAAGGCAGTAAACACTGGTTTACTCTTGCATTCTAAAGGGAACCTCCACTCTTATAACAAATTGACGCTAAATTGTAGGTAATAATTACTAGATTTCAAATTTTGTTTTAAAACATGGATATAACTTTTAAGTGTTCAAAAAAATGGATATCACCATCGCCCATTTTCGCTGTTAAGTTTCATGGGCGCCGCCATTTTGGATTCGATGACGCAAGATGGTTGCCCTATTGTTTAACACAGAGGCAAAAACTCCTTTGTGTTAAACAATAGGGCAACCATCACGACAACGATTTTATGGGAAAGTTGGGCACGAATTTCTGGCGCTATCACGATGGCATAAGAACGAAAGACAAACAGGCGAAAGCGATTTTCTGAGGAAACAGAATTGAACAGCTCGCGAACGCTTTCTCTTGTTGCGGTGAAATACTACATCGGAAAGCATTACGCATTCATTTTCCGTTTGGCAACTGACTTACCGTAAATTGCAGCCACTTGTCAAGGCGTACTTAGCGCGAACAAAATTCAAAGGTTATTCCTCTCGTCCATCTTGAAAAGTAAAAGAGTGTTATTTAACATTATGTTTGCGAAACGTAGGTCTTGTTTACGATCACACAAAACGTGCTATTTTTATTTTCCGACCAAATCCACTAGGGGTGATACCTTAAAGGGCATATACCATGTATTATGTTCTATATGCGTTGTTTAGCAAACTAACTGGAACCAGCTCCATGATTACTTACACAGTTGTTTAACTGAGAAAATCATTTAACAAATAAGGAATCTGGAATTCGCCTGTCTGTGATTACTTTAATCAGTGTTACCAAAGCATTCAATATAAAAAGTGAAAACGGTTAATTAATACAGAGTTGTGACTATTCGTTTGTAGGTACTTGAGTGAAAACCAGTTGACAGAGCTGCCCAGAGGTGTCTTTGATCACAATAAAAGGCTGCGGGAGCTGTAAGTGCTTCTTATGTTCAGTGACAATCACCATTATCGCGTTAAGAACGACATGCATGATGCTCGATTAGTTGATAATCAGAAATTTGGGTACAATTGATACACATGTCTGCAAACCCAATGTAGCTTCTCTTGTATGAAAATTTACGAGTTGGTCGTAAAATGTATTCGAGTCTGGTAAAGCTACATGTAATGTTGTTGGTTAAAGTGCACCTAAAGGCAAAAATTTTTCGTTGATAAAATAATTCTTTCCACTTATATGAAACATATTTTACCGTTTTCACCTCAAAATTCTGCTTTCATGTGTTACACAAGCTATGTAAAGGTAGCAAAACTAGCAGTCATATGGCCCCATGGCCGTGCAGTGAGAGGCATGGGCCTATTCTCGATTTTACGTCACAAACTGCTTTGCATTCAAGTTTTCAAAGGTTTTTGCATTGCAAAACAGTTTTTGACGTAAAATCGAGAATAAGCCCATGCCTCTCACTGCACGGCCGTGGGCCATATGACTGCTAGTTTTGCTAACTTTATATAGCTCGTGCGACACATTTAAAGTAGAATTTCGAGGTGAAAACGGTAAAATATGTTTCCTATAAGTGAAAAGAATTATCTCATTAAAAAAAAACAGTTTTGCCTTTAGGTGCACTTTGATATAGTGTCGCTCTAAAAGCTGCAAATGAGCTATTAATTGCGGCTCTCGTCTTAATTTGTTGGTAGCTGTAGAACAGTTCTTAGCACCAACTGCTGTAAAGGCCGAAGTAGTTCAGTCGGCCATTTGGTCGAATATACAATAAATAATTATACTGCAATTTGTTCGAACTCTTCTGGGTTTCAATATTATAGACATAATATCCTGTTTGTCAGCACTGTTCCCCTTTTTTCGTGACAGTCTAGTGCAAGCCATGCGCTAAACAATCACAAATGATTACAACTGACTATGACTTACACCATCATGAGTTGCCACACCAGAAAAGTCACGTTATATGGCATCGGGACATGTAATCACGAACTATTCTCAGCGGTCTCACCGTAGCGTAAGTAAGGAGAATCTCATTATTAATTCTCTCTCTTTTCTCTCAAACCCACGTACCTCAAACGTCTTGTTGTTCCAGTTGTTCTTCTGTTATAATACTCGGTCTCCGCTGGTGCCTTTCGCTATGGCTGTCGCTGACGAGCAACGCCGTGTATTTCAGAGGCCAAGAGCTGACGAGAATGCGGTCAACGCTGCTCAAGAAGTTGTCCCACGAATTCAACCTCGACTAGCAGCAGAGCTTGCTCTAGCCGCTCCGTGGGCGGCCGCTCCTTACACTAAGGCCCAGCCACTCCAGCTTTTTCTTTCTATCTGTTTTTTTTCCAGTGTTTTATCTTATGTTTGCTCCTACGCGTTTCTGCTGGTTTTCGCCCGTTCATCTTGCTGTACTTTTTGGTTTTGGTGATTCGTAATTGTTTTTTGGCCCCGTTGTTTGCTCGTTTGCTCGTCTCATTCATTTCAGCGTGCCACGCTTTTTCACGTGTTTTCACACGTTGTCCTTTTATTTTCTTTTTTGCTCGCCCTTAGTTTTGCCATTTTTGGTTTTGTGCGGTTTAATTCTCATTTCTTTCCGCTTGCTATTGCCAAGTTACTTTGTTAATTTATTCTAGTATTCTTTTTGCGGGTAACAGAAGGTCCCGCTTGTTTATTACAGCGTCATTTTTGCGGCTTAACAGAAGGTCCCGCTTGTTTATTGTGGTATTATTTTCCCGGGTTTGCTTTAGGTCCCGCTTGTCTGTTGTAGTATTATTTTAGCAGATTAACAGAAGGTCCCGCTTGTCTGTTGTAGCATTATTTTCGCGGGTTAACAGAAGGTCCCGCTTGTTTATTGTAGTATTATTTTTGCGGGTTAACAGAAGGTTCCGCATGTCTGTTGTAGTCTTGTTTTCTCGGGTTAACAGAAGGTCCCGCTTGTTTATTGTAGTATTATTTTTTGCGGGTTAACAGAAGGTTCCGCATGAATATACCTCACAAATTAATGTGATTTGGTAAGCTGAAGCCACTCTAAAGGCACTAAGGCCACATTGTAGCGGGCATTACCCCTTAAATGTACCAAAGTAAAGATTGAGCCCAAGCATTAGCAGCCATGGACAGCTGTTTCGGCCTTGTTAGGCCTCATCAGCATGGCATAGCTAATGCTCAGGCTCAAGTAACCACATATCCATAAAACAAGCAGTGAAAACGTAAAGCTTGTGGGATGTGGCTGGAGTGACAAGGATATACCTCACAAATTAATGTGATTTGGTAAGCTGAAGCCACTCTAAAGGCACTAAGGCCACATGGTAGCGGGTATATCCTTGTCACTCCAGCCACATCCCACAAGCTTTACGTTTTCACTGCATCCCCCCCCCCCCTCCTCCCCCTTGCGGGCTTCATATCACAAATGCCATGCGTATAGGACGCCAGGGCTCCCATTCTCATTATATAGGTGCAGGTGGGACCGGTGAGAGTAGTTTACTATTTATAGCCGTCATGGGCTCCTGGGTATTAGTATGTGAGAATCGCAAAATATATTTTGATTTAACTTTCAAATGCCTTCACTTGACCAATTATGACGAGCTGGTGGTGATGCAAGTGCCACTTCTTTTCATTTACCTTCAACACTTTGTCTCGGAACGATTCATTGATGATGGTCGTAGCAAAAGGTTAGGTATACATGAATTTGGCGAGAGAACGAACACGCATAAAGAAGAAGGGTCATATGTTCCATAACCGGTGAACACCCTCTATCGGAAGGTCAAGCAGCGTCTCTGAATGAAACCGTCAGACCACAGTTGACTCAAAATTGTAACCAGTCTTTCATCTTTCCTTATCTCCTGGCCCGCCAAGATTGCTACCTGCGGGTCAGGTAATTCTGTATTTAACTAATAGTAAATCAATAAAAATCAACTTGGTCAACTTGATACCAGTTTTTACCATGCAACTTAATTCGCACTCTTATGATCACGCCTTCTCCCGAAAAACGCTATGCGGAGAAAGTAGAATATAGTAAAATTGTACAAAAGGAAAGAGAAACTGAGCAAACGCCACTTCTATTCGGGGAAATGAGTATAAAACACTGCTATATTTTATTCCAAGATTTCAAGTTCCATCTCCATAAAGCCTTATAGACTGCTAGCACTCCCTTTCTGGGTAGTGGGGAGAAATAAGAAATATTAGAGAGACAAGTGAGCTAAATTTTTACCGCCGGAGATATTCATTAAAATCTCTCATTGTGCGAGAAATAAACCCTCTAAGCCAGTCAAGATTTTACAACGAGGTACTGTATCAGCGATTCAAATGCAGTTTTGCTACCGCGAGAATACAGCTCAGGCAATTAAACAAAGGGAGAATCACGTCATAGTTTCCTTAGAAATTACCAAGATAACGCTTTTGCTGACATCACGTACACTCCACTGTCACTGGAGCCGCTGTTTGTTCAAAAACCTCAGTTCGTTAGAAAAAAAAGTCTTCTTCGTTTACTGGACCTTAAAATAAAAGAACTTGTGATGATAAGGAAATGTGTGATTATCAATCAAAGAAGCGTGGCACCTGTAATACATTTTACGCATGACTAAGGCCCGATTCAGACACCGTAATTTTCATGAGCCAAACCTAACGCATTCGATTAAACACATGAAAATTTCGGCGTCTGAATCAATTAAGAACGGTTATTTTAGTTTGGATCGGCTCAGTCGTTGTTTTAGCCAGGATGAGGCGGAAATTTCGACTTTGCAACGGCTTTAATTCAGACGCCGAACTGTACATGTGCCAAATCTCGTGCATAAATTATTATGTTGTAGATACTTGAAAAGGTTTACTCAAACTGGAACTGGATCTGGAACTGTATAAGGAACGCCCGTTGAACGGCATATTAAGTTCTACGTCTGAATAAACAAGAATGATTTCGTTTATTTGTGTCGGTCCAAATTCGAACTAAGTTCGGCTCATGAAAACATCGGTGTCTGAATCGGGCCTAAGTCTTTGTAGGGTCAGATTTACCTGTGATATCTGTTCGGTTTATCTCAGACATAAATTATCAAAAGCAAGTACTAGTTCTTCCTCTTCTGTACATCTTTCGTTAGTCTTTTGTAGTATCTTGGTGAAACGGTTTGTTTGTTTGTTTTGTTGTTGTTGTTTTTTTCATTTGGCCGTTTTCACGATCGCAATTTTAATTGTAAACTATGGGCGTTGGATGGTTGGTTGCATGGTGCGTTCTGACTTCAAATGAAGCCCATTTTGTTTCTTTAGCTGATAATTTCACTGCATAATTTTCAAAACCTTTGAAACTCCCATCTGGAATGGAAAACAAAAGAGCTTAATGGGCCCGGTAATTCCGGGAGCTTCGAGAAACGGGCCCGAGATGCTTAAAAAAATTAAAAGTGTGCGATTATCCGCTCAGAACCTCCGTTAAATAACATATTATTTTCGCAAAGAGTCGAATTATTCCCTCGGTCCCATTTAACTGATACGAATTTTCCCATTTGAGGGCCTCTGGGGTAGGTACCTTTTCCCTTTTCTTATTCCGCTTCTCCATATGGCAAGCCGTTGCTGCCAAAAGCCTATCGAGTTGTAAATCCTGGTCCAAATGTCTTTCAATATCATCGAGTTAGAAAAGTTACATGGTCAGTTTTGAAATTGCATGGTCGAGTTCTGGAGAACCATGGTTGAGTTGCATTTTGAAAGTTTGAGTTCTCGCTAGCGAGTTTTTATATTCTCGCTAGCGAGTTTTCAATTTCTCGCTAGCGAGTTTTTAAATTCTCGCTAGCGAGTTTTCAATTTCTCGCTAGCGAGATTTTAAATTCTCGCTAGCGAGATTTCAATTTCTCGCTAGCGAGTTTTCAATTTCTCGCTAGCGAGATTTCAAATTCTCGCTAGCGAGTTTTCAATTTCTCGCTAGCGAGATTTTAAATTCTCGCTAGCGAGTTTTCAATTTCTCGCTGGCGAGTTGTCAATTTCTCGCTAGCGAGATTTCAAATTCTCGCTAGCGAGTTTTCAATTTCTCGCTAGCGAGTTTTTCAATTTCTCGCTAGCGAGTTTTTCACAATCGTGCGCAAGCGCAATATGCGGACGGATGTTGTAGACGGTGGCGGAAGCTTTAGACCATACATAGATGGAAGTTGAAGGCCGCGAATGGAAGCCGTAAATTTTGCAATTTTGAACTGTTGTTTTCTTTGAGGGCTCGAACTGGCGGGGTTCAAGTGTACCGATATTTCATTGACCCAAAGAACATGATGCAAACAAGACGCTCTGTGAGCGTTAACTCGGTACACTTTGGACACCTTGTGAAGTGCAGAAGTCGAACGCACGCTTTCTGATTCTCGAAAACAATCCGTATGAAAAATGAAAATGGTTTACTTTTGGGTTCGCTCAATGCATCTTTGTTTTTGTACGAGGGAATCACGTAAAACTGTTTTCGGAGTTGGCTATGCGAAAATAATGTCACTGGCTCCCACTTGAATTACTTTTATAATTCAGCCTCGCTGTAGTTATTTCAAATCGTGGTATCGTTTCATGACTGTAACTAATTTGGGTCGACCTAAACTGTAATTAAGCTCGGCTCAGGAAAAGTACAGTTTCTGACCCGCGCTTTAATACGGATCGAAAGTAATTTTAAACTGATTTACTTGTGAAATGAACTACTGTAAAAGCCAGACTCCGTGGCGCCAGTACGTGACAAGAAAAAGATCATTATCAAAATTTGCCATTTAAGTCAAGCATTATTTGTGATGCAGGAAGCACAACAAAGTTCATCAGTGTTGGCATCGTTCAACTATTATGACTATTATAAATTTACAGTGGCTTAACATAATTTTTCCTAGGTTTTGAAGGAAAAAAAGGTGCATTAAATGTCCTTTCGTGACATGCGATGCTGAACACGTCTAGATCCTGAAGACTTTCGTTGTTTTTTACAGTGCAAGATATGCAAAATTACTGAATCACAACTAAATTCCAGCCGACAAAGAATATTTGTGTCACTTTGTCGAAAGAAATCAACAAGCTGCTCTGCCTAACTATTTCACCTCATGTTGCAAACCTGTATTGAAATCGCATCAGACTACAGCAGCAATGAATACCCGAATGCATGCACTTAGCCACTACGTGAATGAGCTGGCTTCAAGGGCCCTTTGATCAATTTTCGAACCAATAGTCGGTTTTAGCGTACGTCTACTTCTGCACTTCGCAAGGTGTTGAAGGTGTCCCAGGTAGAAGCTCATAGAGCGTCTTGTTTGCATCATGTTCTTTGGCTTAATGAAATATCGGTACACTTAAATCCCGCCAGTTCGAGCCCTCAAAGAAAACAACAGTTCAAAATTGCAAAATTTACGGCTTCCATTCGCGGCCTTCAACTTCCATCTATGTATGGTCTAAAGCTTCCGCCACCGTCTACAACATCCGTCCGCATATTGCGCTTGCGCACGATTGTGAAAAACTCGCTAGCGAGAAATTGAAAAACTCGCTAGCGAGAAATTGAAAACTCGCTAGCGAGAATTTGAAATCTCGCTAGCGAGAAATTGACAACTCGCCAGCGAGAAATTGAAAACTCGCTAGCGAGAATTTAAAATCTCGCTAGCGAGAAATTGAAAACTCGCTAGCGAGAATTTGAAATCTCGCTAGCGAGAAATTGAAAACTCGCTAGCGAGAAATTGAAAACTCGCTAGCGAGAATTTAAAATCTCGCTAGCGAGAAATTGAAAACTCGCTAGCGAGAATTTAAAAACTCGCTAGCGAGAAATTGAAAACTCGCTAGCGAGAATATAAAAACTCGCTAGCGAGAACTCAAACTTTCAAAATGCAACTCAACCATGGTTCTCCAGAACTCGACCATGCAATTTCAAAACTGACCATGTAACTTTTCTAACTCGATGATATTGAAAGACATTTGGACCAGGATTTACAACTCGATAGGCTTTTGGCAGCAACGGCTTGCCATATCTCCACCCTCGCCGCTAGTCTCACAAAACTCTTTAAATCGAAAGGCTATTAAAGATTTTGACTGAATCGCGAAGACAGGTGCAAGTCAACATGAAGTGGAATTTAGTCATGGGAATATTTAACTCTCGGACGTATAAGGTGTTGTTGCTATGCGCTCCTTCCTCTTTTTTGTTTCTTGTTTGTTTGTTTTTTTTTTTATTTTTTTTTAAGATAATTTTTTCCGGAAGCCTGTCCATTTCAGAAACTCTTCATTTATGTTCGAGACGTGTTTTCTGTGAATTTGGTGAAAATCGCCTCATAGATATAAGAAGTATTAAGTGACAAGTGAGGTGTGGTTTAACGGTTGATATGAACTGCGAATAAATTAAGTTGAAAAGGGAAGTTCAGTGCACCTATTTATTATTTATTTTCCTTGTCTTAGTTTTCTATTTCCCTTTCAAGTTCGATAGCTACTGTTCTTTCGACATACAAGCCAAAACTGAAAAGTGAAAAATCTAAAAAATAAAAAAAATGCCTCCCAGGCTGGATGACGTCACCTGGTCCCAGCGGCGCTATTCGCATACGTATCACATATTATTGACATCATTTAGTAGATGACACAACAGACTATCTATTAAAGTGGAAAACTTTTTATTTCGAAACAACGCAAGGGGATATTCTGCGGCTTGTTTGTTGTCAAAGCGTTTGTCATGAATGGTCAGTGACTACAACTGCTCTGTTAGCAGCTGCGGGTTTCTCTTCGCTCCCCCTTTGTAGCGTTAATAACTGCGACGATCGTTTACATCTTCTAGCATTTTTATTCTTGGCTTCTACTTCCCTGCTCGATATATACTAGTTGTATCTCTCAATACAGCTGACGCTATCCAGTCATCGTGACGCGTACGCTTTCAAAACGTCAAATATGGCTCCCTGGAAAAACAAAATAGGTTTACACGTTTAGATCTTTCCACAATTTTTATCGCTAACGACTGTCCCCTGCTAACAGAGGCCTGTTTTCCTTGTATTCAGTGTGCGAGAGAAACCTCTGCCATTGGTCGAAACGGTCTGTGTTGAGCATGCGCCGCGGTTTCTTAGCGACCGAACCATGACGTGATGCTTTTAGTACATAATCGGTCAGCAAACAATAAAGGGAGCATGCGTTTTAAAACCTCGGTCCACGACCGCGGACAGCGGTTTAATCAAAGACCATTGCGACCCAAGGCAGAGGTATCTTTTCTATACCACGCTGAATACAAGGAAAAGGGGTCCCTCCTAGCAGGGAATAACGACTGCATTTTCGCCGGCTTACAATCCAGTGGGACGTCATTCTGGGCAAATTCGGAGCCATTCTCGTATGAATATTAAAGATCCCCAGGGTTTTTAATCCGAGTTCGTTTTTTCTTTATTCTTGAGATATATTACTGGGGCCGTAATGAATTCTATTGTACAGATAACAAATAAATAAATAAATAAGAAAAGATACGAACGAACGAACGGACGGACGGACGGATGGGGGGACGGATGGGGGGACGGATGGGGGGACGGATGGGTGGATGGATGGATGAATGAATGAATGAATGAATGAATAAATAAATAAATGAGCGAGCACGGTTTTAATAAATCTCACTCAGTACAGTCATTTTCTTAAACTGTTTACGCGCTTTACTTAATGAAGAAGTTTTGTGACCATAAAACTATCTAGCATTTTATAGAATATTTACCAATCATTAGTCCATTTAATGAAAGCTAACCTTTTATGTTTACTAAACGTCGCATTAGATTATGAAAGTAAGTAAACTATTTTGGTTGTTTGTAATTCTAACAAGTCATGTTTCTACTCAACCTTACTATCGTATTTTCTCGATAAACGCCCTTGGCGTTTATTTAAAAAAATCGGCGATTTGGTCGCAGGTTTTATTTGCAACCGACGTTAAAAGAGGTCCGGCGTTTTAAATAATGGCGTACAAGAAAGGTGACCTTCAAATAATAATAATAATAATAATAATAATAATAATAATAATAACGATTTATTAGTAGTACTTCCACGGGGTGGCCCTTCGCCTACTAACTACAAAGCAAATTAAATCAAATTAAACCAAATTTTTGTTTTTGAGGAGAGGGAAAACCGGAGTACCCGTGGAAAAACCTATCGGAGCAGAGTAGAGAACCAACAAACTCAGCCCACATATGACACCCAGTCCGGGAATCAAACCCGGGACACATTGGTGGAAGGCGAGTGCTCTCACCACTGCACCAACCCTCTTCCCTATTACTGTTCAATACGCGATTTCCTCCCAGAGAGGACGACTCATGAAAACAAACAAACAAACGCTGGAGGGATCCAAA